>JAEUWR010000685.1:0-28947 GCA_018524895.1 Podaxis sp. C-F-101400
AAGAAGCTTGTCCAGCTCAAGAAGCAGGTGGCAGGGGGTGCACCTCTCAAGTCAGGGACTTGTAGGCCCCCAATGACCACCTCTGGTCCCACCAGGTGCCAGGTTATCATCTCAGTTGATGCTGCCTCGATTGTGGTGTCACCCAACAACTTACTAAACACTGTTAACATGGCTCTCATCACTGTGAGGTCTAAGCTTCGCAGGGAATCCATCTGCCCTGGCTTCAGTGGTTTCATTGTGGCCACCAATGTCATCGTGATGGAGGATGACCTTAAGGCCATCCAACGCTGCCTCCCTTCGGTCTTCGGCCCTGGCTCCCGGAGGGACATGGACCTCCCCCACTCAAAATCTTACCTTAAGATAATCGGGGTTCCTTTCCTCTGTCAGGGGCACAATTACACCACCCCCGAGGACATCACCACTGCTATGAGGCAATCACCTTATGCAGAATTGTTCACAATCACCAATCGTGTTTGGGTCAGGTGGAACTCTCCAGCTTCAGATGGGTGCACTGCGTGGTTTGAGATCTGGGACTCCCAGAAGGGTACCAAAGCGAAGGCCCTGATCAACAGGACCATACAAATCTTTGGCCAGTCATGTCACATCCTTGCGGCGAAAGCCAATCCGGGTGTCCCCCTCTGCCAGAGGTGCTGGAGGTGGGGCTACCCAATGACAGTGTGCAGGCATGAAGGCCATACCTGCCCCACTTGCTCTGGTCCACACAAATGTGAGAACCATCGTCTCCTTTGTGGGTTGTGTAAGGGCAACCCCAAGGCCACCCTGCCAGTACCCCCCATGAGAGCAGATCACCCCTGCCCCCATGGCGACTCCTTTGCTTGCCCTAATTGCAAGGGCAAGCACGCTGCCGATTCCTGCAAGTGCCTGTTCTGGTCCCACCAGTTTGACAGTGATTGGATCAGGAAGAAATATTCCAAGGTGCGTGTTCATACAGCCCACAACCTCCTCTGTCCTGATGCCCAGCATCCCTTTCAGTCTAAATGAAAGTGGTGTCAGACATTTGTATCTATTCCCAGAATGTAAATCATAGCTACATTCTTGTGGATTCTGTACTTGAGTCTTGTAAATCAGAATTTGATATTGTCTTCCTCCAGGAACCCCCCTGGTGCAAAATCTGGAAGGCCCCCTCCTCTGTGAGGAAAGAGGGGGACGACATTATAGGTGCCCTGAAGCACCCAGAATGGACATGCTTCGTAAGGCAGATTGATCAAGACCAGAGACCTCGTGTTATGGCATACATCCATAACAGGTTGAGTAAGCTTAGACCATCACTCCAAACAGACCTGGTGGACCACAACAACATGCAAATGATCTCCCTGTTGAACAGGGAGACACCCATTCATCTCCTCAATGTCTATTTGGATGACGAGAGGACAGCAGTCAGAGCCCTCTTTTTTTTTTTTTTTTTTTTTTTATCAATGATTTATTATGCAGAGCCTGATCGCAGTCCGCACCTGCACATAAGTCACTACATACAGGAAGTCTGAAATATGTACACTAGGCTGTTACACACCAACACAGTCATGCCTCCCCAAGGGCTACCATGACCAGGATGAGTACCGAGTTGACATCAGCTCTGTGTCTCTGGGACCCCCCAACAGTGTGCTCCCAGTCCCCATGCTTTGGCACATCGATGTTAATTCACCATAAACCCCTGCCTTGATGGAGGTTAACCGGGCACTGAAGGGAGGCGAGATATCTACCTCTGCAGGGGGGAGGCTGAACTCCCTGATATCACATCAGACTGCAGATCAGCCCTCAGTGCACAGGAGAACAGAAACAGAACAGGTCCCACATATAGTGGGCGGTGCTCGGGGGCATGCACCCTGATCGGAAGCCTCACAGGAATGCACTTGGCAGCTCTCATAGAGAGCATACCCGATAATGTTCACTTCCCTTTGCAGGGAGAGGGAGGGTGCAGGCAGTAGCTGCAGCGATAGGGGGAATATAAAATGTCCTGCGGGAGAGCCACATCAGGACAAGTGTAAGCACTCTGACAAAGTGCTTGGCCTGTGGAGCTCAGGCCGACAAGATGATATAATATCAAGCCACTAAGGTGACTTGATCAGATGATAGGGAATGGCCAAGTATTGGCCATTGCCTGAGTCCCTAGGGCCAGTGCCCATCAGGTGGCAACGCACTGAGAGAAACCATATACTACTGGTAGTGCTGGTGGTGATGCCACTGCCAGCTAGGACTACCCTGAGCTGAATTGGCACTTGAGTGTGATACTCGTGGCCTAGATACAGGTGTGGAAGCTGATGCCTCCATAGACATATAACCAGAGTCTGCAAACAGACTACTGGTGTCCCTCAGGGGGACCTGCAGCATGTTACCCAGGGAATCAGAGGAGGAGGAAGACTTTCTACTCATGTGCTCTGAGGGAATAGCTGCCCTGCTGGGCAGAAACCCCCATAATTCAGACCAGGTCGAGGAGATGGTGTGTTACAGTTTCAGCTATAGTTAGATCCTAGTTACTCAGCACACCGTTTCACCTACTGTTTCATCCCTTGCTACAGTTCACCTTGGTCATCCACTTACCTGGTTCCCTTGTTTCACCTATTCTTAGTCTTCCCCTAAACTCTATATAAACCCTAGATACTATGCTTGTATTCCTCACGCTTTACCAACTAGTTCTTTCCCCTTTGCTCATCCTCAAGCCTTTGCCTTAGTTGCAACCTGAGTTCATACAAAGGTCATAACATTTGGTAAAGCGTCACCAACTCACCTTGCAACAGGAGAGGCCCAACTAGGGGCGTACACTGAGGCGCAACCAGGTGTGATATCAGAGCTCAACTAGGAGTGTAGCTCAGTGCATGAGTGGAAGTAACATTTGGAACAGTCGAGAAGGAACACCAGCACCGTACAGCCTAGGAGAAACCAGAGAACCTTCAGTGGCAGAATTTTTGGACGTAACAGCAAGCAAACACACAGATGACGAAGAGACTACCGAGTCAGAGCTTGAAGAACAGCCAGAAGTCGAAGAAGAACACCCAGAGGAATCAGCAGACGAAGAACAACCAGAAGAGCCCACAGACAAAGAAGAACTTGACAACGACATGGCCGAAGATACAGCAGCAATCACACAACAAATGGGAGGAAAATCATTAGTCCCAGACCCAGGATTCTTCGATGGAAACAGAAGCAAATTCGATGATTGGTGGAGGTCAATGAACTTTTTCATAAAGTTCAACCGGGTTGAAGAAGCAGACAGGAGGGCCACCACAGTACTCTCACACATGAGAGGAGGAACAGCAGGACAATTCGCAAGCATGAAACTCAGCCAAATGGAGAACAGTGACGACACACTCGTATGGGATGACTTCAAATGGGAAGTTGAGGCAACATTCAGAGACGAAGGGCAACAGAGCGACGCCGAATGGAGAATCGAGACATTCAGACAAGGCAACAAGCATACAGCAGACTACCTCATCGAATTCGATGTATTGAAGATGAGGTCCAAGACAGATGACAAACACGTGATATTCCTACTCAAGAAGAATGCACGAGCTGACATCATCAGGACTATACTGGGATTCCCGACAGAAGCCTCACCCGACACTTACAATGAATGGAAGAAAGCCATCCTGAACATTGGCATAGGATACGAAGCCATCGAGATCTGAACAAAGCGCACAGGAATGGGCATCATATATGGAGGAATGGGACAACCCATGGAGATAGGGAGACAAACCACACCCGCCAACCGAGCACCACCCCGATGCTTCAAGTGCAACACCATAGGGCACATCACCCGAGACTGCAAGAAACCAGGAGGGAGGAGATGCTATAATTGTGGCAAAGAAGGGCATATCTCCAGGAACTGCAGAGCACCCAGAAAGGCATGCATCAGGAGCATGGAGAACGAATCAGGAGACGACAAAGGGTCAGAGCAGCAGGGTTTTTCCGAAGGCTCAGAGTGAGCACGAACTCTTGAGCCGTTGTAACTAAAGCTTCTTCTCAACAATCATACACCATCCCCCAGAGAAGAAGTGGAGCGCGAGAACTCTTTGTGAAACCAAAAGTTCGAACACCAAGAAACAAACAATGGAGACCCACCACACTAGTCGATTCAGGATGCACACACACATGCATCACAAGGAAAGCAGTCGAGGAACAGGAGATACCAATGAAGAAGTTAGAAACCCCCTTCCAGGTCTACAATGCAGACAGAACCCAAAACAAGGAACAGAACATCACAGAGTACACAGAACTTGAAATGGACATCAATGGACACAAGGAACAACTAGCAGCAGTCATCTCACAAATCGATTCAGCAGATATATTCTTGGGGCATGATTGGCTAGCAGAACACAACCCTGAAGTCGATTGGCATAACGGACAAATCAGGTTTACAAGATGCCCACCCGAATGCAAGATCAAACACGAAACCATTGACATACCAAGGCTAAGGAGAAACAACACACAGGCACAGGAAGAAAAGGTACTGGACAAAACAAAGGAGACAGACTTACCAGAGTACATCAGGAAATATATGCACCTATTCAACAAGCAGAATTTTGACAGACTACCCGACTGAACAGAATGGGACCACGAGATCAACCTCACCAAAGAAAGCCCACGAGAACTACCTGCCAAGGTCTACCCAATGACAGTCAAAGAAAAGGAGGAATTACACAAATTCATCGAAGAAAACCTCACATCAGGATGCATCTGACCATCAAAATCCCCCTATGCATCACCATGTTTCTTCATCCCAAAAAAGGATGGATCCAAACAATTGGTACAAGATTATTGAAAGCTCAATAGCGTCACAGTCAAGGACAAGACACTGTTACCTCTAATTGGAGAGATCATCGACAAGCTGAAAGATGCGAAATACTTCAACAAACTGGACATCATTTGGGGATACAACAACGTATGCATCAAGGAGGGAGACGAATGGAAAGCGGCATTCCTAACAAACAAAGGGCTATTTGAGCCAACAGTCATGTTCTTCGGCTTATGCAACTCCCTGGGCACATTCCAAAGGATGATGAACACCATATTCCGACAACTACTACAAGAAGGAGTACTGGTCAACTACATGGACAACTTCATCATCCTGGGAAAAACACAGCAAGAACTCGAACAACGGACGATACAATTCCTCAAAATCACAGACAGACATAAACTCTACTTCAAACAGTCAAAATGCGTGTTTGATGCAACAGAAATACACCCATATTAGGGATGGTAGTTGGAGATGGAAAAGTCAAAATGGAAGAAGAAAAAATCGCAGCAGTCAAGAACTGGCCCACACCAACCACAGTCAAGGAAATCGAGAGTTTCCTAGGATTCGCAAACTTCTACCGATGATTCATCAAGGGATTCAGCGACATCACAGGACCACTACACAGGTTAAAAGGAGGACAGCCATGGGAATGGGGAGAAATGCAGCAGAAAGCATTTGAAGAACTGAAACAACGGATCACAGAAGAACCAGTATTGGCACTACCACGAGACAACGGAAAATTCAGAGTCAAGGTCGATGCATCAAAACACGCTATCAGAGGAGTCCTATCCCAAGAGCAAGAAGGAAAATGGCACCCCATCGCATTCCTATCCAGAACACTATCACCAGCAGAGCGCAACTACAAAATCTACGACAGGGAACTACTCGCAATTGTTGAAGCACTGAAAACATGGAGGCAATACCTACTCGAAGCAAAAGAGAGATTCGAAATCTGGACTGACCACAAGAACCTGGAATATTTCAGATCCCCCCAGTGGATCAACACGAGGCAGATGAGATGGCACCTGAAGCTGCAAGAATACGACTTCACTTTGAAACACATCCCAGGAAAAGCAAACACCAAAGCCAACATCCTCTCCTGAATCATGCACTTTAACGAGGCCAAGGACAACAAGGAAGTCACAGTCCTCAAAGACGCATTATTTCAGCGGTGAATACATCCGGAAACGACCATCGCAGAAGAAGTCATACTAGGACGAGGTCTATTCGAAGTCAAAACTGACGAAGACCTACTACAAGAGATCAGGGAGGGTAGGAAGGAAACACAAATCATCAAGTGGCTAAAGGAAGAAACAGACAGAACATGGGAGAAAGAGGGAATCACATATCAAGATGGCAAAATCTACATGCCGAACCACAAGAACCTACGAAGCAGAATCCTAAAAGAGCACCATGAACCACCCGATGTCAGACACCCAGGAACCCACAGAATGCTAGAACTCATCAAGAGAACGTACTACTGGCCATCAATGAAGACAGATGTCAAGAACTACGTGCAAGGATGCGATAGCTGCCAAAGAAACAAGGCAATCCGGCAGAAGAAAGCAGCACCACTCCACCCCCTCGAAACACCCAAAGGACCATGGCACGAAATCAGCATCGACATGATCGGACCACTCCCAGAGTCCAATGGAGCAGACGCAATCCTAGTCATAGTGGACAGATTCACCAAGATGACCTGACTAATCGCAACAAACACCAACCTTGACTCCATGGGACTAGCAAAGATATATCGGGACCACATCTGGAAACTCCACAGCATACCACGGAAAATCATCAGTGACAGGGGACCGCAGTTCGCATCAGCATTCATGAAAAATCTGTGCAAAGCCACAGGAACTGAATGAGGACTATCGACAGCCTATCACCCCCAGATGGACGGACAAACAGAATGAGCCAACCAGGAAGTTGAAACCTTCCTCAGAGCATACATCGACTATGACCAGAAGGACTGGTCAGAATGGTTATCAATGGCAGAATTCCAATACAACAACAAGGTACACAGCAGCACAGGCGAATCCCCATTCTACCTCAACTACAGACGACATCCATGGAAAGGAGATATCATGACCGAGTCACAAACACCGTCAATCACAGAGTTCATGATGAAACTCACAGCATGCTGAAGGCGTGCCCAAGAAATATTAGAGAGCAAGAGATGGGCAATGACAAAGCACTACAACAAGAAAAGAACACCAAGCAGGGATTACCAAGAAGGATCACAAGTCTGGCTAGAAGGAACCAACCTGACAACCAATAGACCTGCAAAGAAACTGGATCACAAACGCTATGGACCATTCAAAGTGCTCAAGAAAGTAGGACAGGGAGCTTACCAATTGGAGTTGCCAGAAGGATGGATAATCCACAATGTCTTCAACAAAGCATTACTAACACCTTACCGATCCCCGAAGTTTGTTAATCAGCAAACTGAACCACCACCTCAACCTGAACTCATTAATGGAGAAGAGGAGTACGAAGTCGAAGAAATCTGAGGTCACCGCAGGAAAGGCCGAGGAATGCAGTACCTGGTACACTGGAAAGGGTACAACAATGAACATGACACATGGATAGCTGAATCAGCACTGGAGAATGCCCAAGAAGTGCTACAAGATTATCTCTGAAGGTTTCCCGGAGCAAAACCTATAAAGAGGGGGGGTAATTCACGACTATAGCAGCACAACACAACCACCCAACTCAGCAATGGATGCAGACCAAGCCAACCAGACCTTCATCCCTGCCCCCTCCACTCCCACTCAGCAGCCTCACTCCATCATCGCAGATATCGAGCAACAACTCAGTGATAACAGCGACCCTAACAAGCAGTATGAAGAACATATCCAACTCATCAGGGACATTGTATGACTCCATCGCATATACAACGACGTACATGAAGCCACCCAAATGTTCAGCCAAGCCGTCCAAGCCACCATCCCCCAGATCCAGAAATCCGCCAGAGGTTCAGGAAGATCAACCCAAATGAACCAACATGTCCACATCATCCTCCATGACACCAATGACCTCCTCGCATCGGACATACATGACTGATTCACCAGCATCCTAGTCATGGCGATAGAACAACTCTCTAAACTCCCTCTATCTGACGACAAAGAGAAGGAGAACTTCATAGCTGGCCTCATGACAACCGTCCAAGGGAAAGACCCCTTTCCATGTGAAGAATGCCTACACACCCGACCAGCCACTTGTTGGTCCCCGTTGACAGACATGGAGTCAGAGGAAGAAGAAGACAAGCCGAATCCCACCACAGAGGAGGAAGTACAACACCTCATCAAGTTCCTCACCCCTGATTGCACCAGCCCAACCGAAGTAGAGCGATGCATACCGCCAATCCCATTCAAGACTCTGAAGAAAGATGGCGAAGGAGATGAAGAATACTGGAAGAACATACTACAGGTATTGATCGAGAAACACCACAATACGGGAGCCACCTATCAAGGCACCATGATCCCCATGTATGGAGGAGGACCTGATCATGCCCCTTTCTTTATCACATGGAAGAAAACCACGAACCAATTCTTCATCAGCCCTAACAAGAGGGACGTCGCTCACAAGATTACGCACTGACTCCGCGCACCACCAACCTTCCAAGAGGCCCAAGAATTTCTAGCCCATTTTACCTTCCCGATATGTTGTAACCTACATGGACCCATACAGTAATTTCATGTGGACATGACACCTTGAGAGGAGGGTAATGTTATGGTTTCAGCTATAGTTAGATCCTAGTTACTCAGCACACCGTTTCACCTACTGTTTCATCCCTTGCTACAGTTCACCTTGGTCATCCACTTACCTGGTTCCCTTGTTTCACCTATTCTTAGTCTTCCCCTAAACTCTATATAAACCCTAGATACTATGCTTGTATTCCTCATGCTTTACCAACTAGTTCTTTCCCCTTTGCTCATCCTCAAGCCTTTGCCTTAGTTGCAACCTGAGTTCATACAAAGGTCGTAACATGGTGAATGCCATTGCTGAGGTCTTTTCTAGGGCATAGGATGCCTGTGCCAAGGAGGTCAACATAGTGTTACACTCCAAGCCCTGGTGGAATGGAGCCTGCCAAGCCACACTTGGCCAACATAGGGCCTCTGGGTCCCAAGACGACTGGGTGGATTTCTGGCACACTGTCAAAGCAGCCAAGCAGGCCTTCTTTGATGAGAAGATCTCAGAGATAGCCACTACTAACAAGCACCCATGGGACCTGATGGAGTGGGTCAAACAGCATAAAATCCCAGTGGTCAAGGCCATTTCCTATAATGGCAGACCATGTCATGATCTGAACAGCCTGTGGGGAGCTCTCCATGGGATGTACAATGTGGCATCGGAAAGGCTACCTGATGTCTCAGTTTTGGACCCCCTTCCCACCCTCCTGGGAAGGGAGTGGGTCCCTTTCTCACCCCTGGAGCTTGCGGAGGTGTTATCCACTTGCTCCTCAGCATCAGCCCCAGGTCTGGATCATGTTATGTGGTCCCACTTGAAGGACATTGTCACCAACAAAGAGTGTGGCAATGTGTTCCTCACCCTGGCCAATGCCTGCCTTTGGGTGGGGCACTGGCCACGGCACTTCAAAGAGTCAGTCTCAGTCATCATCCCTAAACTGGGAAAACCCTCCTACTCCACCCCTAAGGCATTCCAGCCTATTGTGCTGCTGAATACCCTAGGGAAACTCTTTGAGAAAATGCTATCTAAGCATCTCCAGTTTGACTCCATGAAGTATGGCGTCTTTTATCCTAATCAGCTTGGTGGCATACGGCAGCGCTCCACAGAGGATGCCAGGCTATTCCTTACCCACGTTGTGTGGAGCAGCTGGGCTAAGGGTCTCAAGACTAGTGTGATTGCCTTTGATATTGTGCAGTTTTTCCTGTTGCTTAACCATGATGTCCTCATGGCAATTCTAGCAAAGCAGGGATTTCCCCCTAATGTGGGAAAGTTCTTTGCTTCTTACCTAGTGGGGCATGCCACCTCTTACTTGTGGGGGCGATTCTCCTTGGACCCTATGGATGCAGATGTAGGCATGGGTCAGGGCTTGGCCCTCTCCCTGGTACTCTCTGCCTTGTACTTGGCCCCCCTGATGAAGCTGTTCAACAGGGAGGCCAACCAACTGCACATCACCCTCCTCTCATATGTGGATGATGGGACACTGATCTCCCAGGCCAAAATGTGGGAAGACAACCTGTGTGCACTGCGAGGTGCATATGCAATCATATTCCAGCTCTTTACAGCCTTCGCTCTGGTTCTGGAACATTCCAAATCAGAGCTGTTTCACTTCTCCCAGAGGCCAGGAGATGATAACCCCCTGATTGATCTGGGCTTTGCCCCCTTCACAGGTGACTCCCCCCTTCAGCCCAAGACCTATTGGAGGTATCCTGGCTTCTACTTTGACCAGTGTCTCTCTTTTAGGGAACACGTCCGGTACTATTCTACCAAATCTCTGTCAACTGTAAGGGCAATGGGGATGTTGGGAAACTCATCCAGGGGTCTGACTTTGGATCAGAAGTGGACCTTGTACAGGGCGTGTGTTGTCCCCATAGCCACCTATGGGTTCTGCCTATGGTTCTACCCCGGAGCATGCAACAAGCAGCTCCTGTGGTCTCTCTCTGCAATGCAGTGTAAAGCAGCATTGTGGATCATTGGGGCCTTTCGAATGTCACTGACTGGAGGAGTGGAGGCCCTGGCAGGCTTGATCCCCCTCCATCTCCACCTTAGGAAGCTGGCCGAATGGGCCTTCTTCAGGTTACATATGCTCTTGCCCAACCATGCCCTCAGGGCATTGCTGGGATCAGAATATGCAATGGGGACTCCACCCCACCCTTGCTCCATTGCTCTCATGATGGATAAGCAGTGTGAGAAGACTGGTGGCCCACTTGTCACATCCAATTTTAGACTGGATGAGATTAGTGAGTGATTCGAGCTGGACACTGATGAAGCACAGCCCGGGTTTCAGCTTCTCAACAGATTTCAGGATCGTATCGAGTTTTGCACTGCCCCCTGTGACCTTGAGGATCAGGTGTGGTATCTGCAACAGATGGAGGGTGTCCTGAGGAGGGCAGAACGCTCCCTGGATACAGCCTGCTGTGGGACAGATGCAAGTTGGCCCACACATAGCACCTACCAAGTGGTCTCAGCTGCTTTGGTGTACCACCATGGAAATCTGGTGAACATGACCAGAAGAGTGGCAGGCAACGTCACTGCCCCTGATGCAGAGCTCTTTGCCATTCGTCTGGCTCTGGCTCGGGCCGTTGGCCTGGAAGGAGTCTCAACCATCCTGGTTTGGACTGACTCGCTGGCTTCAGCCAAGCACACAGTCGACCCATCTCCCAAGCCAGGGCAATCCCATGCCCTGGCTATTATTCATCTCCTTACCCCCTGGTTGGCTCAGCTGGGAAGGAAGGTGCAGTTTTGGGAAGTCCCCTCGGGGGAGTCCTGGGCTGTTCATGGGGTGGCTCATGAGCATGCCAAATCACTCCCGCCTGTGGCCCTAGGCACACGGGTTCTTAGATCTCTGAACCAGCAGCTGAAAAGCAATGTTCAGTCTTGCCTCGACGCCTGGAGGGCTATCTTCCAGGAGCCAAAATACTGGGGGTCACAGTTCCTGCAAGTCCTGGACCCTGCTTCCAAGAAGCCCATTCAGCCCAGGTACCACTCCGGTGGTGCGTGGTTCTCACTTCTCAGGGGAGCACCCCCCACCCTATTGGCACACTTCACCAGATGTGTCCTTGGGCATGCCCCCATCAGATCCTACAAGGTCTGGTTCTTCCCACATGAGGAATTCTCCTGTCCTTGTGGTTTGGCCATGGTCGAGATGCAGGAGCACATTTTGCAGCACTGTAAGCACTTCAAGCACCACATCAAGGGGCCTGTCTACCTGGGCGACTTGATAGACTTCCTGAAGAAGAATGCTCAGGTGTTCGCCTTCAGGGCCGATCCCTCAGGTATTGGATAACAGCCAAACCCAGTCTGGTTATGGACCCTGGGCCTAGCCCTTGAGTCCTTTATGGCAAATTAACACCTATCTGACCACCACCCTTGGTGTCCACTGGCTTTTGCTAGTAGCAGTTAACTGGGAACTGACCCATTGTTCTGGTTGTGGGTCCCCCTGGGGATCGGCTTCCAGGGGCCTTGGGGGGTGGACAGGGGGACTGGACTGGGGAGTAGCTCGCCTGGCAGTGCTACTGCACTGCCCTCCTCCTGTGCTTGGTGGCCTTTGGGAGGCAAGCACACATCAGCTTGCGGGGAGCTTATCCCTTGTATCATCTTATATAGAGTAGCTACACTTGTTGTATGTTACAACTGGACTGTGATCGGGCACCAGTATATAAATTGTTGAAGGGAAGGGAAAAAAAAAAAGACCTTGAATTTCTTTACAGAGGATATCGAAGGTCTCTATAAGAGACATTTCTTCTGCCTGATCATCCTGGACCTTGGAGGGGGTGGGAGTAGGCAGAGGTTGGAAAGGAGTGGCCTTGGGAGTAGACCACTCAGATGGAGAGGAAGAAGAGACAGGAGAATTGAGCTCCATGTCTGGGAATAGGGAGGCAAAGCTCTGGAGTTTCCCAGTAGTGTCAGCAGGAGAAGGAGTGGAAGGTCCAGGTGGTGGAGTCTTCAACTGGTAGACAATGAAACACTTATTGGGAGTGTCTTGAACTTGTAGAATACCTTGAGAAGATAAAATCTTCTTGTTGAGTGAGAGGCCACCAGAGTAGTGTTGGATGACCATGTGGGCATCAGGTTCTTGTCATTCCTGATGCTGAGGGGTCTCAGGGACCTCTTCAAATGATGTGTGTATTAAGTCAGATGTATTCATCTTCTTGTGATGACCCATACTGCTAAGTACAACTGACTATAGAGGGAGATGGTGGTGGTTGCTGGAAAAGGAAGGGGAGGAGTTCATGATGTCAACAAGGAGGTCACCATGGGCTGAATGATGTACAATGTGGGGGTCCCATTCAGGGGAATGGGTGTTAAAGTTGCCTCCTGCACAAACTATGTTAGCAGGGAAGTGCAGGATGCATAACTCTAAATAAGTAATAGAAGAATCATTTGAAGGATCAAAGTAGCAGTTAAGAAAATATAGCTTCCTGGGAAGAGAAAGGGAAATAAGCTAAAAGTCAGGAGATGTCACAACTGCTCATACACTTCTGCATTTACTTTCCCATGCTTGTCCAATGTCTGAAAATCTGATTTCCAATGTTCTGATTTCACATGACTCTGATGTTGTTGATGTTGTTGAACTCTCCATTTCTATACCACTACAAGCAAACCTACTGCTAAAATGCAGTGGGCATATTCTGAGCTAACAGATTATCTACACCCCTTGGCAGGGTGGTATCTACTGATAGTATAGAGAGGTTCTGAGGTGATATGTGGAGGAGTCTGGTAGAGGGGTTGTCTGTGTGGGAAGGTAGATGTAGAGTAGTGTAGGGCATTATCAGGCACTACAGCAGAGAAGTGAATATAATCATATGAAGCATAATTATAAGGATAAGATAAATTAAGGCATGGGAAAAAGGAGATAGTGGGATTGGAGAAGAAGCAGTGGGAGATGATGGGTTGATGGTTACCCCTGGTCCTCATTGGGGTCCTCCCCCCTAAAAGAGTCAAGTGGGATGTTGTTAAGGGTGGGGCTTGTCTGTTTGGGTGGGCCTGCACCCAATTTGGTGAAGGCACCTGTTTTCTCCAGAAATATGGCAAGTATGGCAATCCCCTTCTTGGTTCCTAGTATGTCTGGGAGGTACAGAGTCTTTGAGGCATCTCATAGGATCTTTTTTTTTTTTAATTCATCAATTTATATACTGGAGCTTGGATGCAGTCCAGTTGTAACATACAGCATGTGTAGCTACTCTATATAAAAGGAAGCAGGGGATAAGCTCCCTGCAGGCCAACATGTGCTTGCCTCCCAAAGGCCACCAAGTGCAGGAGAGGGGCAGTGTGTGAGTGCTGCCAGACGAGCTACTCCCCAGTCTGGTCCCCCTGCCCACCTCCCAAGGCCCCTGGGAGCCGATCCCCAAAGGGACCTGCAACCAGAACAATGGGTCAGTTCCCAGTTAACCACTACTAGCAAAAGCTGGTGGACACCAAGGGTGGTAGTCAGATAGGCGTTGATTCACCACAAAGGACTTGAGGGCTAGGCCCAAGGTCCATAACCGGACTGGGTTTGGCAGTTATCTGACACCATTACCTTCCTCTTCCAGTAACCACCACCATCGGTGGTTAAGTGCTCATCACCATGGGTCGTCACAAAGGCAAAAGCCCATCATTCATACCAGAAACCCCTCCTCCTGGAGCCTCTGGCATCCAGCCTATCACTCCTGAAGAAGCAGAAGCTTGCAGCTGCATCCACTACAAAACCATATCTGAAGATGAAGCAGTTCACCACAATATGCGCTCTCCCTCCAACCCTGATGGTTGGGTTCCTTCATACATCCCTCCTGGCACTCAGCTTTCTGAGTGGCAGCTATCTTCAGGATGGTCTGTTGCTGGACTGCCCCAGAGTGACCATTCCTCCTCATCCTCTTCTATGGAAACTGATGATCCCATGGACTTATTAGCGACCCCCAAGGCATCCCCCAAACCCCTTCCCAACCAGGAATCTCCTAGGGATACTCCTAGGACTTCCTCCTCCTGCTACTCTCTGGTCTCCCTCATCCCCAAGGACTTCGAGAACAGAGAACCTGGCACCCCTCAACAGGAACTCGCTTTTTTGATTGAGACGCTTTATTCAACTACGGGTTCTATCTCTGAGAACCCCAAAGTCTTCAGCGACCTTTGCAACCTCATCAACTTGATGGAGTCCAAAGGTCTCATCAAGTTGCCCTCTGCCTCCAGCAGCTGGGTCACCCCCCTCATCCCAGGAGGCCTTGCCTCCTGTCTTCTAGGCACTGTGCAGCCACCTCAACCCCAACACGAGTCATTCCATGGAATGGCTGACTCATCCATGACAGACGCATGACAAGTGCCTGTCTCAAAACCCTCCACCCAGGCTCCAGTACCCACCTGGCCTGCCCCTATGACTCCGCCTTCATGTGACAGGCCCAGACCTCCCTCACATGCCCCACTGCTTCCATGCAACAGGCCCAGACCTCCCTCGCATGACGTCAACACAGGCCCTCCACCCTCTTCCCCTCCCACAAGGCATAAGCCTTATTTCGTGACCCGGGGCCCTACCTGGCATCAATTCTTTTTGAGTGCCAGTGCAAGTGAGCTTGCTAGTGCCTGCATCTCCCTTCAATCTCTGGTCGCATGCTTCAATCAAGCGCTTACCCGAACCAAGTTGATACTTGTTGTCGACTTGGCTCGCTTCCACTCCAGAGTCATCTCCTTTTCAACAGGAGGTGTCCCCTCCCAGGTGGATCTCAATTCCTTGTCCACCTCACTTCCCAATGTGCTCAAAAGTGCTGCCATCACTCTCCCTGTATCCCAATCTTTTATCAAGATTGTGGACATTCCCTTTTTCTCTGCCAATGGCTTCACACTGATGGCTGCCCAAGCCAAGACCAAGGCCTCAGCCTCACCCTTCTTCCCCTCCTCTGACATGCATCATATGCACGTTGTTCGCAACTCTGCCAAGTCCGATACTGCCACAGTGTGGATCGACTTGGTCGACTCCCAATGAGGCACCCTCGCCTCTTCCCTCATCAACAGGTGTGTCATGATCAATGGCATGTCCTGCCTCATCAAGGGTGCACACACCCACACCAGCACACCTTAATGCCAGTGCTGCTGGTGATGGGGTCATCCCTCTGATGCCTGCCACACTCAAACGCCAAGGTGTCCTCTCTGTGTGGGCCCTCACTCCAAGGCCTCACACTGCTCCATGGCTGGGTGTTGTAAGGGCAATGCCAAAGCCAACCCCCCCATTCCCCCCACCCCGACAGGTGCCCCCTGTCCACATTCTCCGCACTGTGTCAACTGCCACAGTGCTCATTCATCTAATGACCACTGGTGCCCATACTGGTGACACCACTTTGACTGCAATTGGATTCATGGGAGGTACCAATGTGATGCAGAGGCCAAGAAAGCCCTTCCTGGGGGCCGTAAGGGTTAGTCCGTGTCCACATATTCCATCTGACTGCTTTTCTTTTGGACCTTTCTCTTGGCCCTACCTCACTGGGAGGCGGGCTTGATTTTGATCAGTTGTGGCTTTCATTCATGTTGTCTGGGGCACCTGTAGTACTTTATATTATTTTTGACTATGTTTCTCTTAGGTTAGTGATCCTTGGGACTGCTATTGCATGCCCTTTTGTTGTAGCTAGTCTATGGCAATAAACTAGGATTCAAAAAAAAAAAAAAAAAAAAAAGCAGTTATCCAACACCCAAGGGGTCAGCCCTGAAGGCGAACACTGAAGCATTCTTCTTCAGGAAGTCAATCAAGTCACCCAGATAGATGGGCCCCTTGATGTGGTGCCTGAAGCACCTACAGTACTGCAGAATATGATCCTGTGTCTTGACCATGGCTGAGCCACAAGGACAGGAAGCTTTCTCCTGCAGGAAAAATTGGACCTTGTAAGATCCAATGGGGGCATGACCAAGGACACACCTAGTGAAGCATGCTGAAAGGGTGGGTGGTGCTCCCCTAAGAAGTGAGAACCATGCACCACTGGAATGGTACCTGGGCTGAATGGGCTTCCTAGAAGCTGGGTCCAGTCCAGGGAGTGCTCTGCCCTTCTCAGGATGCCCTCCATCTGCTGTAAGTACCTTACCTGATCCTTGATGTCTCAGGGGGCAGAATGAAACTCGACCTGATCTGGGAATCTGTTGAGCAGCCAATATCCAGGCCTCACCTCATCGGTGTCTGGCTCGAATCACTCACTGATCTTGTCTAGTCTAATATTAGATGCAATGAGTGGGCCACCTGTCTTCTCATGCTGCTTATCCATCATGAGAGCAATAGAGCAAGGGTGGGGCAGAGTCCCCATCACATGTTCAGATCCCATCAATGCTCTAAGGGCATGGTTGGGCGAAAGCATGTACAACCTGAAGAAGGCCCTTTCAGCCAGCTTCTTGAGGTAAAGATGGAAGGGGATAAGGCCTGCAAGAGCCTCTGTCCCTCCGGTGGGGGACATCTGAAAGGCACTGATAATCCACAATGCTGCTTTGTGCTGTATTGAGGAGAGGGATCGCAAGAGCTGCTTGTTGCACACTCCTGGATAGAACCAGAGGCAGAACCCATAGGTGGCTATGGGGACCACACACACCCTATACAGGGTCCACTTCTGATCAGAAGTCAGACCCCTTGACAAGTTACCCAACATCCCCATCACTCTCACAGTTGACAGGGACTTGGTGGAATAATACTGGACATGTTCCTTGAACGAGAGATGCCGGTCAAAATAGAAGCCCAGGTACCTCCAATAGGTCTTGGGCTGGAGGGGAGAGTCACCCGTGAAGGGGGCAAAGCCCAGATCAATCAGGGGGTTGTCATCCTCTGGCTTTCGGAAGAAGTGAAACAGCTCTGATTTGGAATGTTCCAACACTAGAGCAAAAGCCATGAAGAGCCTGAATATGATCACATACACACTCCGCAGTGCATGCAGATTATCTTCCCATGCCTTCACTTGGGAGATCAGTGTCCCATCGTCCACATATGAGAGGAGGGTGATGTGTAAATGCAAAGCCTCCCTGTCGAATAACTTCATCAGGGGGGCCAAATACAAAGCAGAGAGCACTGGGGACAGGGCCAAGCCCTGCCCCATGCCAACATCTGCATCCATAGGATCCAAGGAGAATTGCCCCCATAACTAGGAGGTGGCATGCCCCACAAGGTAAGAAGCAAAAAATTTCCCCACATTGGGGGGGAATCCCTGCTTTGTGAGAATAGCCATGAGAACATCATGGTTAAGTGACAGAAAGAACTGTGCGATGCTGAAGGCAATTACACTGGTCTTGAGACCCTTAGCCCAGCCACTTCTCATGACGTGGGTAAGGAACAGCCCAGCATCCTCTGTGGATCATTGCTGTATGCCACTGAGCTGGTTGGAGTGAAAGACACCATACTTCACAGAGTCGAACTGGAGGTGCTTAGATAGCATCTTCTCGATAAGTTTCCCTAGGGTATTCAGCAGCACAATGGGCCAGAATGCCTTTGGGGTGGAGTAGGAGGGTTTGCTGGGTTTAGGGATGCATCTCATAGGATCTGGCAGTGTCTTTCATATATGGGACATGAACAGATGATGTGATCTTGTGTTTGCAAGTTCTCCCCACAGGGGCAGTTGATATCTTTAAAGGGGACATATGATCTGTAGTAGTCACTGAAGTATCCATGACCAGTCCTGTATTGTATGAGGCATCCAAAGACTTCTCTCTTGTCCTGGAGTTCTATGGAGTGCAGTGTGGGCTGGAGAGAGGGGGGTATGCAGTTGGCAGTGGCAAACCTTCCTCTTTGTGGGAGGTTTTACATGACTCTGATCCACTTGTTCCATTGATGGATTCCATCCACCTTGTTATCCAAACAGGTGGGTACACATACTCAGTCACTCATGACCACTGTAACAAGTGTTGTTCATTTGCTTTTCCTTTATTGTCTTGGATCCTTTACCTTTGTCTTAGAACCTTTGTTCTTATTTCTGTTCTGCATTTTATTACCTTTCATGTAGTTTTCCTTCTAACTCATCTCCATACTTGTTCCTTCCACACACTTCCAGTTCCTGCCTTACCTCTGAAATGTTTTACCCATTTGTACTTGTTATTGTTCTCCAGTTATTCTCCTGTTTCCTGTTTCCAGTTCTTGACATGTATTTAAGTGTAGCAACTCTGTAACTATTTCCTCAGTCTGAATATCAACTTTGTTATCCCTCCATATTCCCATCCCTGCCTGTCTGCTCTCTTGGTCATTCTCTGACCACTCCTGCTTGACACCAAACCTTCCTCTCTGATCCTAAACCTCTGGGTTTTCCATTCCACCCAGAAATCAGACCCATGTGATACTGGAAGGGCACAGCACATAAGCTGAGGCTGAGGCCCATGCTCCAAAGCCACTAGGTGCCCATCCAGAACATAACAGTATATTCAGACTCTCACTTTTGGTATTGCCAAATTTCTATGACTACTAGAACTATTACTCACATGATTGCCTGTTCACAGAATATTACCATCTCCACTCATCTACTTCCTATGGGCACTTGTCACTGTCCCTCTGCTGCTGCTGCTTTTGGCTCCTCCACTTCCCATTTTCCCACATCCTGTTCCAACTCCAACACTCTTAGTGCCACAATGAAGGAACTGCTTATGGACCAAGACCCTACTGACCTGGAAATCATTGAACATCAGTCTGAAGACATCATGGAGTCCCAACTGGACAATAGACAATCTAATGCCCCTGATGAGACCCAGGACAAGCTTGAGTACTATGACCCACCTGACAACCTAGATTTGGCCAACAACACCTGGGATCAGGAGGTTAGTCAGGGTGGCAGTGGTCCTCTGAGCAATGACCCTGGTGATGGTAATGGTTAAAGTGATGATGATAGCAACAGTGAACCTGGAGATTGCAGCACTTGGGAACCCCTGAGGACAATGGTGCACATTTTATGAGAGTCATGGAGAGACTCACTCATGGAATCAAATCCAGTATGCACAACCAGTCTGTTCCTCCTCCTGCCATCACCCATCCTGAGAAAATCCAAGCAAAGGAACCCAACACCCTTGATGGATCCAAGCCACACAAGCTTCCCAATTTCCTTTTCCAGTGTCACATCTATTTTAGGACAAACCCACAACTTTTCCAATCAGAGACTGCCAAGGTTAATTTCACCACTTCTTATCTTTCCAGGTTGGCTTGCCAGTGGTTCCAGACCATCTTGGATTCAGAGCCAGATTGGGATCAGATCCCATAGTACACTGACTGGAAACTCCTCTCTGACAAACTCAATCTCTATTTTGGCACCATTGTGTTGAAGGGTGCATGTAGGGGGTATGGAGACAGACCTAACAGTGGTGAAATGAAGTCGATTGATTAAGAATTAAGGGAGATATAAGTGAATTACTGTGGACACCTGTAAGAGACTGAGATCTGAGAAAATACAACACTGGGACTCACCTGTGGACACCTGTAAGAGACTAAGGTCTCCAGGATGTCCACAGGCCAGCTACAAGGCCAACTATCACATGACTAAGTCACCTGACTATCCCAGCCTCAAATCACTAAGTCCCAACATTATTTATGGACTAATAGGAGCACATCTAACACATTGACCCCATCACCAAAGCCACCAAGGAACTTGAAAACCTCACCATGGCTAACAGGGCACACATCTCCAAGTATAACATTGAGTTCACTTGTCTGGCTCATCTTCTGAAGTGGCCCAACTCCATCCTCTGCCACCACTATTATTGCAGTCTTCCAGACCATATCCAAGATGCCCTCATCTTGCTCCCTAATGGCAACTTACTTCTTATGCTGACATGCATGCAGCTGCAATACACATTGACAACTGCCACTGGGAATGCCAACACAAGAAGAGCTGGGCAGGTAACCAGTCTGCAACTTCCCACAATAAGCAGGAGTCCCCACAACAGTCCTCTGACAAGGGCAAGGATAAAAACACCCCTCCAACTGTTAAATTTGGTAATAACAACTTCTCAAACATGTCTCAGTAGTCCAGAAAGGGGTTACAATCCACCAAGTCTACCTCATCCACCAATTAGCCTTCATCTTCATCCTTGTCTTCATTTCCATCAAAATCACTCTCCAACAAGCTCAGCAAGGATGGAAAGTTGACCCCCTAGAAATGTCAGTGTCATATTGACAACAAGCTATGTCTCTTCCATGGTGAACCAGGTTACTGGGTCAACAACTGTCTGCACAAGTCTGCCAACAAGGCTAAAGCTTACAAGGCTAATATAGATGCCCCTCCCACTTCAAGCCCCCCCTCTGGAGGGCTCAAAAAAATAGAGGGCAGTCCTCAGAACTCCACACAGACTGGGGGCTATATTGGTCTCCTCTGTGCACCAGGGAGTTTCTGGCTCAATGCATCTACTCTTTCTGACCCTAATGCTTTGTATTTCAAATTTGCTTCTTCTCTATTTTCTTCCCCTTCTTCCAATTCTCCCTTCTTCATCACCATGCTTGTTGATAGTGGCTTCACTCACTGTTTTGTTGACTCCAGTTTAGTGCACAAATTCAACATTCTGACTTCATCTATTGCTCCAGTGGAACTTCACTTGTTTGATGGCTCCTCAAATTCTTTTATCACTCAGTCTGCTTCAATCCCTGTAACTTTTGATATTGGTGAATATATGAACCTTAATCTGTATGTCACCCAGCTTGATTCTGCTTGTTCAGTGGTTCTAGGACATGGCTGGCTCACCTGCTACAATCTGTTGATTGATTGGGTTTTGGGCTGTATCACTTTCTGTACTCCTAACAATGCAAATCTCACACCTTCCATTTCCATACATGCATCCTCTGATTCTGTGGAGACATCTACCATCATCCCTGATCTGATCTCACCTCTGATCCCTATCTCTAACTCCATGCCCTCCATTTCTGTGAAGCCTGACATCTATCTCATCAATGCTGCAGCATTCATGCATGCTTCATGACTTCTGGGTTCATACTGCTTTGTCCTCAACCTCTGTTCCACTGTTGCTTCCACTTTGTTGAGTGGTGTGCATAGGGGGTATGGAGACAGACCTAACAGCAGTGAAACAAAGTCAATTGATTAGGAATTAAGGGAGATATAAGCAAATTACTGTAGACACCTGTAAGAGACTCAGAAACTAAAGAATACAACACTGGGACTTACCTGTGGACACCTGTAAGAGACTAAGGTCTCCAGGACATCTACAGGCCAGCTACATGTTAGATTAGATGTGATTAGTTGATCCTCTCACAGTTCCAAAGTAGATAAACCCTATAGTCAGGTGATATGTTGGACTTAGAGCAGACCTGTGGATGTTGGGACTCCAGTCTCTTACAGTCATCCACAGGTGAGCCTGAGTTGCTTAGAATTTTTTTTTTTTTTTCCTTCAACAATTTATATACTGGGGCCTGAATACAGCCCAGTTGCAGGATACAAGTGTACCTACTCTATAATAAGATGATGCAGGAGATAAGCTCCCCATGGGCTGACTCACACTCACCTCCCAAAGGCTACCAAGTGCAGGATAAGGGCAGCACTGTTGTGCTGCCAGACCAGCTACTCCCTGATCCAGTCCCCTTACCCTGCCCTCAAGGCCCCCAGAAGCCAACCCCCAAGGGGACTGGCAACCAGAACAATGGGTCAATTCCCAGTTAACTGCTACTAGCAACAGCTGGTAGACACCCAGGTGGCAGGTCAGATAGGCATTAATTTGCCATAAAGAACTCAATGTTAAGACAGAAAAGTGACCACACCAGGGATTGAACCTGGGACCACCTGTAATTGCAACAGGAGCTCTAACCACTGAGCTATATGGCCTGGTACAAGTGGGAATTGGTAGGTAATATATATACCATACCAAGGCTGGGACTTAACTTCCCTCTGCTGGCACACTGTAGGATCTGGTGCACTATGCAGTTGGGGGTAAGTTCAGAGGACCCTTACCTGTCAGGTGACTTGACCTATCATCTCCTGACATACCTCCCTAATATGGCAAGTCACATGATATAACCTGTTGCCCACTTTTCTATCACAGCAGCTTACCAAGCAAGTGGCAGTGCTCAGGGCCCATAACCTGTTGAAGGGTGCATGTAGGGGATATGGAGATGGACCTAACAGTGGTGAAACGAAGTCAATTGATTAAGAATTAAGAGAGATATAAGCAAATTACTGTAGACACCTGTAAGAGACTAAGGTCTCCAGAAAATACAACACTGGGACTCACCTGTGGACACCTGTAAGAGACTAAGGTCTCCAGGATGTCCACAGGCCAGCTACAAGGCCAACTATCACATGACTAAGTCACCTGACTATCCTAGCCTCAAATCACTAAGTCCCAACATTATCTATGGACTAATAGGAGCACATCTAACACTCAAGGACTAGGCCCAAGGTCCATAACCAGACCAGGTTTGGCAGTTATCCAATACCCAAAGGATCAGCCCTGAAGGTGAATGCATGGGCATTCTCCTTCAGGAATTTGATCAAGTCCCCCAAATAGACAGGGCCCTTGATGTGGTTCCTGAAGTACTTACAGCACTGCAGAATGTGATCACATGTCTTGACTGTAGCCAAGCCACATGGACAAGAGAATTCCTCCTGTGGGAAGAGCTAGACCCTATATGAGCTGATAGGGGTGTGTCCTAGGATACACCTTGTGAAGCATGCTGCCAAAGAAGGTGGCAAGCCTCTGAGGAGGGAGAACCAGAAACCACTAGAGTGGTACCTGGGTGGGGAAGTTCTTTCATCTGACACTGAATCATATGCTTTACATCTCAGTCTCTCCTCCTCCATCTCTCTCACCTCATCTTGTAATGTCTCTTCAATTGTAGTTTTTACAGACTCTATTTCTTCTGCCAAAAAACTGTTCTCATATGATCCTCACAGTGCTCACCAGGACTCCATAGTGATCACACCTCTCCTTAGGCAGTGGCTTTCCTCTTCTCCCCTTAATCATGTTCATTTCTGGTCCATCCCTTTCTCTGCCCATTGGTCAATCTACCATCAAGCTCATATGCTGGCCAAATCACTGTGCATCCTCAATAATTGACACCAGCCATTCTGTACATCCCTTGGCTTCATTTGAAACCACTATACTTCCAAATGTTTAAAACATTGGAAAACCTTAATGAATGACCTATCTTATCATGGACATTCCTGGCTTCCTGTCATCAATGTGGCTAGTCCCCCTCAACTCCTCAAGCCCAAATATGCCAATGGTGGTACTTGGCTCAAATCTCTCCTGGGCAAAAACCCCAATCTCTGTGCTCAGTTCACTCAATGTGTCACCAATCATGTGCCCATTGGTGCCTTCCATCAACACTTTTTCCCTGGGTGTTACATCACTTCTTGCCCATGCAGAGAAGCACTTGAGACACATGAGTATATCCTTATTCAAGGTTGCCCCCACTTCTACTATCCAATTGGAGACTACAATGGTCTCCACTGGATCATCAATTTCCTAGAGTGAAACCTAGCAGCCTTTTCATTCACCAACCAAATACAAGGACCAATTACTCAAGAAGAGTTTGCCATCTGCCACCTCACCCATAGAGAGTGCCTTGCCATAAATGGAGTTCTGGATGTTCACTGAAGGATTTTGTTTTCCACTTTGCCTCATAGTTAGCTCCCCAGCTCCCTACCCATCTTCATCTTTGATCTTTTTTGACTACTCTCTCTGTCTGATTAAGTTAGTTTTTACTCTCTTTCTCTCTCTCATATACCATAGTTAGCATCTAGCTTCTCATCCTCTTTTCTTTTTCTTTCATTTTCTCTTTTCCTTTCTTCTCTCTAGTTTCAGTATTGGGACTGCTATCATGCACCCATTTGTAGTAGCCAGTTTATTGCAATAAACTTGGATTTAAAAAAAAAAAAGAAAAAAAAGAGTGGTACCTGGGCTGGAGGGGGCACTTAGAGCCCAGGTCCAGAACCTTGAGGAACTGGTGACTCCTGTACTTTGGATCCTGGAAGATAGCCTTCCAAGTGTTGAGACAGGACCCAACTGTAGCTTTTAGCTGCTGGTTGAGAGATCAGAGCACCTGCATCCTGACAGACACAGGGGGGAGCATGGTAGTGAACTCATGTGCCTCACCATGAATTTTCCAGGGATCCCCTGACAGGACCTCCTAGAACTGAATATGCCTTCCCAGATGGGCCAACTACAGGGAGAGCAAGTGAATGATTGCCAGGGTGTGTGACTGCCCTGATGTAGGAGAGGGGTCAACTGAGCATCTGGCCAACTCATATCAGTCTTATAATAGGCCATGTCAAGGGAGAGTTCAGCCTACCTAAGGATGCCCTCCATCTGCTGTAAGTACCTTACCCAGTCTTCCATGTCCCAGGGTGCTGCACAAAACTTGACCTGCTCTTAGAATCAGTCAAGGAGACAATATCTGGGCTAGGCTTCATCAGCATCCAGCTCAAATTACTCACTGATCTCATCCAATCTCTTATTGGAGGTGACAAGGGGACTACCCATCCTCTTACACTGCTTGGACATCATGAGAGCAATGGATTGGGGGTGAGGAACCACCCCCATGGAAAACTCCAACCCCAACAGCACTCTAAGGGTGTGATTGGGGGACAGCATGTGAAGGTGGAAGCAAGCCCTCTCAGCAAGCTTCTGGATGTGAAGATGGAACAGGATGAGGCCAGCAAGTACATCACATCTGCCTGAGGGGGACATACAGAATGCCCTGGTGATCCACAACACAGCCTTATGCTGCATTGTAGAGAGACTCCTCAGAAGCTGTTTATTCCAAGCTCCTGGGAAGTACCAGAGGTGGAACCCATAGGTGGCTATGGGGACCACACATGCTCTATACAGAGTCTATTTCTAGTCTGACATCAAACCACAAGACAAATTTCCCAACATGCCCAAGGCCCTGACCATGGAAAGGGCCTTGGTGGAGTAGAACCTGACATGCTCCTGAAATGAGAGCCTGCAATCAAAGTAGAACTCAAGATACCTCCAATAGGCATTGGGTCTGGGGGGTATGTCACCCATGAATGGGGCAAAGCCCAGATCAATCAGGGGGTCATCATCCCTTGGTTTCTGGAAGAAGTGGAAAAGCTCTGATTTGGAATGTTCCAAGACCAGGATGAAGGCTATGAATAGCTGAAAGATTATGGCATAGGCACTCCAGAGTGTCTGCAGGTTGTCATCCCATGCTTTTGCCTAGGCTATGAGGGTGCCATCATCCATATACAAGAGGAGGGTGACCTGAACATCCATTGCCTCCCTGTCAAAGAGCTTCATCAGGGGAGCAAGGTACAGTGCTGACAGCACTAGGGAGAGAGCGGAGCCCTGTCCCACACTGACATCAGTGGCCATGGGGTCCAAGGAGAATTGCCTCCACAAATAGGAGGTGGCATGCCCCATGAGATAGGAAGCAAAGAATCTCCCCACATTAGGGGGGAAGCCCTGCCAATCAAGAATAGCCATGAGCATGTCATGATTAAGCAATGGAAAGAACTGTGCAATGTCAAATGCCACCATGCTGGTTTAGAGGCCCCTAGCCCAGCTGCTTCTAACAACATGGGTAAGGAACAACCTGGCATCTTCTGTAGACCTCTGTCACATGCTGCCAAGTTGGTTCAGATGGAAGACCCCATATTTCACAGAGCTGAACTGAAGGTGCTTAGAGAGCATCTTCTCAATGAGTTTACCCAAAGTGTTCAGTAGCACAATCAGCCAGAACAACTTGGGGGTGGAATAAGAAGGCTTTCCTGGTTTGGGGATGATCACTGAGACTGACTCCTTGAAGAACCTAGGCCAATGCCCAACCATGAGGCAGGCATTGGCCATTGTGAGAAACACAGTGGCAGTGGTTTCACTTGCTACCATGTCTTTCAGGTGGGACCACATAACATGGTCTGGACACACACCCCTTTTCTGGTAACCACCATCATTACTTGGTGATGCCACTCCCCCAGGAAGTTGCGAGCCTCGTAACTCCCTCAAATCTTACCTGATTCACTTCAGATTTTGCGCACACCTAGTGCCATACTGGCGCTAGAGGTGTACCAAATTTTGTGGCAAACGGTCGATCCGTTGAGCCGCAATTTGCCCTTCTTGTGGATTTTGATCCCAAGACTTAGACCAGCTAGGAGAGTGCAATGGGGCACTCTAGGGAGGCAACCAATGGTCCAGGGACCTAGGCAAGTTCATAATAAGCTTTTATTGAGCTGATACAGTGGTATTTCCAGGTCCTGGAATGTCCACATCTATCTGGAGGACACCCAGCTGTTCCCTCCTCCTTCCCTCTACTTCCCAGCCTTCTGGGGGGTGGAATTTTTTGCCGATTTTGCTGCTGTTCTGGGAAATGATGCAGCCACTGGGGCACTACGTGCATTCCGAGTTTCGACCCGACTGCTCAAGCCGTTCTCGAGATATCACCTTATCTCTCCCCAGCACTGATCTTTCATCACTATGGACCCCTTCATAATTGACCTGGATGACGATTCCCCATGGGAAGACCTCCTGGATGACCTCCAGGAGGACTCCCAGGTGCCTCAGCACCATGCTCTTGAGTGGCTACTCAGCCACACAACCATCCAGGAGGCTCAGACACTTGATCAGAGTGTCTGCCTCCACACTTTTGCCCAACATGCTCAATGGAGGGCTAACACTGTGCTTTATGCACACCTACTGTCTGACACCTTCATCACCCGTGAAGAAGGGTCCACCACCCCTCCCCTCCCTGTGTCCCCTCCTATTGGGGCATCTGGATTTTCAGGGAGGCGAGGTTGCTTTCCATCCCTCTCACTCCCTGCTGGATATGTCCAGACAGAGGAGGTGCTGGCAGCTATGAATCCCATTGACTAGGTGACCCAGTGGGCTCACCAGGCAGTTGCACAGAGGCAGTTCCCCCCTGGAGCTGCTGGGCATCTAGCTCTTGCTGTGATGGAGCTCTTACAGGCTCTCACACCTTTGCCAGAGGTTGAGCAAGTGCTCACCTTTATCGAGACTGACTCCTCAATCCCTGAGGAGTTCTCTCCAAGCCAAGCAGAGACTCCATATTCAGCTGAGTCATCTGCTAATTCAACCAATGCTAGCAGTCTGTTCACAGACTCTGGCTATGCATCACTTGGAGTACCCACTCCTCCACCTGTGCCAAGGCAAAGGAGAACTCACTCCAGTGCCAATCAACCCCAGGATGGGCGTTGACAACAGCGTCGACACCAATTCTGAAACTGGGAATGCAGGAGTAATGTATTCCACCTGACAGGCAATGGCCTTAGGCATTCAAGTTCTAGCTGACTGTCAGCTATGACTTAACATTGTTGACAGCCTGGTAGAGGCTAATCAAGTATTCTTGCCAACCCACATACACAGGTCAAGCACCTTTGTCTAGGTGCTATCACTTGTCCTGATGTGGCTCTCCTGCAGGACATTTTATATCCCCCCTATTGCTACAGCTACTGCCTGCACCCTCCCTCTCCCTGTAAAGGAAAGCGAACATTATTGGGCATGCTCTCTTTAAGAGCTGCCAAGTGCATTCCTGTGAGGCCTCCAATCAGGGTGTATGCCCCTGAGCACTGCCCACTACATGTGGGACCTGTTCATGTCTGTTCTCCTGTGCACCAATGGCTGATCAGCAGCTAGAGGTGATGTCAGAGAGTTCACCCTCCCCCCTGTGGAGGGCATTACCTCACTGCCCTTCAGTGCCTGGTTAACGTCTACTTAGGTGGGGGTTTGCAGTGAATTAACACCATCATGCTAAGCATGGGGACCAGGAGCACACTATTGGGGGGTGAGGCAGAAGGTCTGCACAAGCAAGGCCACCTAGCCTGGTCATGGTAGCCTTCAGGAGGCATGACTGTGTTGGTGTGTGACAACTTATAGTCACTGTATATAGACTTCCTGTACATAGTGACATGTGTATGGGCGCAGGCTGCACTTGAGTCCTGCATAATAAATTATTGAACAAAAAAAAAAAAAAAACATAGTCTGGACCTAGGGCTGAGGCTGAGGAGCAAGCCAAGAGGGCCTCAGTTAGCTCCAGTCTGGAAAAAGGGACCCAATCTCTCATCAGTGAGGGAGAGGATTCAAAACAGATATATCTAGCACACAGTCTGAAGCAGCATTTTTTTTTTTTTTTTTGTTCAACAATTTATTACACAGGACTCAAGTGCAGCCCACACCCATACACATGTCACTATGTACAGGAAGTCTATATAAGGTGACTGTAGGTCATCACACACCAACACAGTCATACCTCCCAAAGGCTACCATGACTAGGCTGGGTGGCCTTGCTTGCATGGACCTTCTGCCTCACCCCCTGACAGTGTGCTCCTGGTCCCCATGCTTAGCATGATGGTGTTAATTCACTGCAAACCTCCACCTAAGTGGACATTAACCAGGCACTGAAGGGCAGTGAGGTAATGCCCTCCACAGGAGGGAGGGTGAACTCTCTGACATCACCTCTAGCTGCTGATCAGCCATTGGTATACAGGAGAACAGACATGAACAGGTCCCACATGTAGTGGGCAGTGCTTGGGGGTGTACACCCTGATCAGAAGCCTCACAGGAATGCACTTGGCAGCTCTCAAAGAGAGCATGCCCAATAATGTTCACTTCCC
>JAEUWR010000684.1:0-23524 GCA_018524895.1 Podaxis sp. C-F-101400
GAATTATACAACGATAAATAAGATGAAATTCATTATCAGTAAATGTATAGCGGATATTTACTGAGTTCATAACATAATAGCTAGGAACTCCTGTTCTGACGCGTGATAGTTTCGTTCGGCTGGAGAGAATGGTTTGGAATAATAGAAGCATGGATGTAGCACACTGTTTGAGTCTTTCTGGAGGAGTACTGCTCCAGAGGCGTAGGCAGACACATCAGTTTGAATTTCAAATGGTTTCGTCGGGTCGGGGGTAATCAGCACGGGTTCTTCTAGGAACCGTTGCTTTAATTTTCTAAATGCGTTGTCAGCTTCTTTAGTCCATTTGAAAGGAATGTTGGACTTCTTTAGAAGTGCATTTAAAGGTAAGGACAGGTGGGCATAGTGCTTGATGAACTTGCGATAGAAGTTGCAGAACCCGATGAATTTCCGCACATCTCGTATCATTTTGGGTACTGGCCAATCTGCTATTCCTTTTAGTTTAGCGGGGTCCATTCTGACTTCATCTGGGGAAATGATAAAACCGAGGTAGGTGAGGGTAGTCTTCTCGAATTCGCATTTCTCTGGTTTGAGGTATAGGTCGTGTCTTTGTAAGATTTTGAATACTTCTCGGGTTGTTTTTCGAAGTTCGGTTTTGGTGGGAGCGTGAATGAGAATGTCATCCATATAGACGATGACTTTGTTCCGCATGATAAGGGGGGCGAGGATGGTGTCCATCATGTTTTGGAATGTTGCCGGGCTATTGCACATTCCAAAAAACATAACAGTCGGTTCGAATAATCCTCGGTGGGTACAAAAAGCTCCTTTCCATTGATCTTCTTCTTTGATTCGGACGTTGTTATATCCGAGCTGGATGTCGAGTGCAGTGAAGTATTTTGATCCACGAAGTTTGTCGAGTATGGACTGGATTGAGGGAATAGGGTAGCCGTTTTTGATCGTGTGATCATTGAGATAGCAGTAATCTTGACAAGGCCTGAGTTTTCCGTCCTTCTTTGACACAAAGAAGAATGGTGAGGCCATGGGGGATTTTGAAGGTCTGATATATCCTTTCGCAAGATTCTCCTCGAGGAATTTGTCGAGCTCCTTCTCTTCTGCGATCGAGAGTTTATAGGAAGGAAAGGCTTTCGGAACAAAGGATTCCTTTGTTTCGATTTTGTGGTCCCATTGTCATTTGGGAGGAAATCTTTTGCTTTTCTTTTGGGAGAAAAGGTCCAGATATTCGTGGAATTCTTTAGGGACTATCTTGGCGGGGTCAGTTTCCTTCTTCAGCTCTGTTGCTTGAGCGAGTATTTGAGAATAGGAGGTCTTTGCGTTGATCTCGGTGAAGTTTTCCTCAGAGAAGTCTTCTTCAAGCTCGTTCACGTAGACGTCGAAAAGAGTGTCGGCAATAATCGAAGAGAGCGTGGTGTTTTCAGCGAGTTTTCTCCAGGAAAGCGTTCGTTTCATCCAATCAATGTCAGGGTTGTATTTAGTGAGCCAGGGGATTCCCAAGATTATTCTAGGTCGCCCTAGAAGGGGAAGGGTGTTCTTTGGTGCATCTTTCTTTTCTTCGGACGATCTAGACATGGAGGCTAGTTGTCTGAGGCAAAATCCTGTATTTCCCTTGCTTGAGCACTGGTAGAGTTCGAAAATTCTGTGAAGATTTCGGCAACTTCTTCATCGTTGCCTATTTCCTGGATAATCTCGTTGATTTTTGCGAAAGCTTGCTTTCGCTTCTGTTGCTTTTCTTTGTCTCGGGGAATTCTAGGGGATACGGGTGGCTTATGCTTGGAAACCTTTGCTTGGGCATTTTGTGGTAAAGTTTGTGTCGCGTTCTGTGGGCTGGGCTTCTTCAGACATTCGCGAGCGAAGTGTCCCGTTGTTCCACAGTTAAAGCACTTGCCCTGCTTGAGGTCATTGCACATTTTGGGTGTGAGGATGTTCTGTAGGAACGTCTCCAGAACATCACGACCTTCTTCCACCTCGTTAACTTCTTCCTCGGAATCTTCTTCCACAGGGTAATTTTCTTCAAGCGCGATTTCAGAGAGTGCCAGCGCCAAATTATCGACGTCCATGGCATACGGATCTTTATACGCCTGGCTTCGTGACCAACTCGTATTATTGGATGCCTTCTTCTTTGGTTGGGGAAAAGTTTGATTGGATCGTTCTCAGGTGTGGCTTGCACGATAGTTGTTCTCCATTCTGTGTTGTTCTTCTGCTGCTCTCGCTGCTTCAAACCAGATGTTGATGTCGGGTCCTGGTCTGAGGGCAATAGTTTTAAGGCCGATTTCAAAGTCGAGGCCTTCTCGGAAGTGGTAGATGAGTTCTTGCAGGTTGACCATCCCTGCTTGAGTTGCAAGGACTTTGAACTCAGAGATGTACTGGTCCACTGGTCTTCATTTCTGCTTGAGAGCATGGAGTCATTGGAGGGCGTCTTCTGTGTAGTTGTAAGGGAGGAAGACTCTATCGAGCTCGTCTTGGAATGCGTTGAACGTCCCAAGGTGTAAAACTCCATTGAAGTTGTGCTGGCGGAGGTATTCTGTTTTCCATGGTTCCGCTGCTCCTCCAATGTAGTAGAGCATGAATATGATGGCATCGTGGTCGGTAGGGAATTTATGCTGGTTGGCGATGATATACAAGGTGCATTGCTGCTTCCATGCCAAGTATTTTCTCGGGTCACCATCATACAATGGTGGCGCTTCATACTTGGGTGTGGAAGGGGTGGCAGGCATTTGTGCTTGTTGGGGAAAGCCAAATCCTGGTGGAGGTGCTCCTGGTTGTCCTGGTCCTGGGGGGTGGTGCTCCTGGTGGTGGTGGAGGTGGTGCTCCTGGCAGTCCTGGTGGCGGATTTGGGTTTGGCGGCCCTGATCCTGACGGTGGTTGTCCGGGTGGAGGTGGTCCAGGAGGCGGGTTAGGACTTCCTGTTTGCGGCGGGTTTGCTGGCTGAGCTGCTCCAGTCTGAGGCGTATTTCCCTGACTTCCTTGTGTAATTCCAGTTGCCTGATGTCTGGAAATCGCGGGGTTGGTGAAGAGGGGCTGTTGGAAGAATCTTTGGTTAGGAGGGATGATATTACTTCCGAAGGCGAAGGTGGCGGCTTGATTGACCGGGGCCGTGGAGTCCATTCTAGGAACTGGGGGTTGTGGTTGTGCTGGTTGTTGGGGAGTGGGAGTAGTGTGTTGTGGTGGTTGTTGCTGGTATGGGGGTGGAATTGAGGCTGTACTTGGAGGTCGAGCGAGTTGCTGAGGTGGTTGTACAACAGCGGGTGGGATAGTGACAGTGGTCGACATCTGCTGTCTTCGTTCTCTAGCTGCTTCTCTTCTTCCTCTAATATTGGCGGTAAGTTGCGGTTCCCAAGGAGCGACTTCGTCGAGGTTGAGAGATCGGGTTCTTCTTGGAGGTCTTGTTCTGGCTGGAGATACGATGGGTGAGATGGGGGATCCTGATTGTTGAGTTGTCTCGTCGCTGCTGTCGGAATCTTGGCTTCTGACTCGTTCCAGTAGAGCGGCTGCTTCTCCTGAAATGGTGATGGGAGTGGGGGAGTGAAGGGACATTCAAGGTTCCTCTCGACGAGGGCTTGAATCAATTCTTGAATTTGTTCTGGGTCGAGGTCGAGGTGTCGAAGATCCGGGGGAATTAAGGAGAATATAGAGATATTGTCCTGTGAAGAATTCCAGGTAGAGGATGAGGTAGAATAAATAGATTGCGGGGCGTATGACTGAGGGTCATCAATTTCAGATGATCGAGAACTTCCGTCGATTTCTGTCGATCAAGAACGCTTCTGTTCGATTTCTGTCGATCGAGAACGCTTCACCTTGACAAACGTCGACGCAATTTATAGTCAGAGGGTCTTCTTCTGACAGACCACCAAGCGTTGAGTGGGCGTATTACAGGCTTCTTGCCAGACCACCAAACAACGAGTGGGCAAATTATAGTTGAGAAGGGAAGGGGTTTTGGTTTGGTGTCATTTAGGCACAGCGCAAAGCAATGAGAACCTTGGGGTGACTACTCGCACAGCACGAAGCAATGAGAGCGGCAGTCGGGAAGGTTACAACGTGGGATCAGCACATGAGGGAAGTCTAATCTTGATGTTACAAGGTTCTTCTTCAGCTAAGCAACGCCTAAGTCAGAGCCTATCCTTGTAAGTGGGGCGAGCAGAAGTCCTTGTCCTCTACAGGTCTGAAGGGACTGCTCAGTTTAACCTCGGGTGGCTTTGCACGTTGTCTCTAGGCAGTGAACTCGTAATAGATTGCACTCTCCATAGGACAAGACGTGGACAAGAAGCTTGAGGGAGGAAGTTCAGATACAAGGGCAAAGAGATGTAGACTTTACGGGCTACTGTGGCTCAAGGTCTTATTTAAGTACCGAGAGGTAACACAACGTAACACAGTGTAAAGATTAGACTTGCTAATCTACTACATCCAGGCGGTCTACTTATACAAGTCCTATGACTACTTAGGGAAGTAGATCAATAGTAACATGGAAGACGAAAAGGTAAAAGGGGAACATATAGAAGGGAACGCATAAGGCACAGAAGAGGAGTATATACGTCGTAGGGTAAAAGTCTGCAAAGGCGAACATAATTGATGCGAGCGAAAACATGACAGGAAGAATGGAATTGATACTTGGTCCGAATATAGAAAGTGTCTAGAATAGGAAGTGGTAAGTTCAGCATTCAATCACAGATCGTCGTCACATGGAAAGTACACTCCGTGGTAGTGACATGCTTCGTCTACCTTCTCGCACATTTCCCAATCAATTTCTTGTCGCAACTCCATAGTTTCCTGCCAGAGGCTAACCATCATGCGTTTCATCAAATCCCATTCCTTGTACTCTTGTTCTTCAGTGTTCTCGGGTTCCTCGGTGTTCTCGGTATCCGCAATATTTGTAACAATGGATGAGTCTCTGTCACCACATAAATCTCTTGGGCCCCAGTTTACTACTACCCTCTACCCTATGCCATGCCAATGCCTATGTTCTTTCTCTGGCAAACATGTCAAACACATATGCTGCATTGGCTGCTTCTCCATCAAACAAGATTGACCTAATCAACAAAAGATCTTTATGCCAGATACAAACTCTTCCAAGACATGATATCATGATGACCTCCATCCATGCAGTTAACTGTGTTGTAGGCATGTCTGGGCAAACACTTGTCTCTACTGGAAAGGATAGCTTGGTAAAAGTATGGGATGACAGATCTGGATGGTATGTAATCAAGTGTATGTTACTTCTTGACAAAAAATGAGTGACTGGCTCACCAAAGCCTTATAGTAACAAACATGGGAAATGCCTACAAAGGTATCCTAAGTTGCAATGTCTCTCAAGATGGCAGCCTCATAGCTGCAGGCACAGAACACCAAGGTGATGATGCCTTTGTTCTTTATTGGTATGTCTCCCCAACCTTCACTTCCACATCCACTTCCCAACTCAATTCAAAGCTATGCCCAACATCATTCAGGGATCTGTGCCAACCAGCAGCCCCTTTTCACACACACTCTTCTATTCATTCCAATGATATTACAACAATATTGTTCCACCCCTCCACCTCATCCTCCATGCTAGTCCTTTCCAGCTCAAGTGATGGTCTCCTGACCATATCTAGTGCTACAGAGGACAACAAAGATGAAGCAGCAATGCATATAGGTTCATGGGGAGCTAGCATTTCTCAAGCTGGCTGGTATCTCCCTAGTTCAGCCAGTGCCTCCCTTGGAGTGTGGGCCACCAGCATTTAGTCTCTGGTCATCCAAGGTTCATGTCACCTGTCAATCTCTCAAACACAATCTCTGACATGCCACAAGCTTGATCAATGACTATCATTAGACATCCATTCACCATCTGTTCATACCCAATCCCAGACATGGGTCACAGACTATCTCATTACTTGCTTTCCTTCTAATAATGAAGGGCTGAGAGTATACATGTGTTCTAATGAGTGAGCTTATACCTCCTTCCCATGATGTCACCTCTGACATTCCATAGAGGAGATGCTGCATTGATCACTCCCCCTGCACTTTCAAGTCTGGGCCCTAATGTGAATGCTATGGGAAGGTGGATGCTTCACTCAGTATAGGCTAAGGCACCATGTTGGGATTGTCTGGTTGATCTTACCAAATGACAATGTAAGGTTTCTCAAAAGTTATGTGCCCTTGCACTAATCCCATTGTCCAGAACAAGGTTCTTGTTACTAGAGGTGAAGATAGAAAGATTCATCTCTGGAACAATGCCAATCCTTTCTTACAACCCCTGGAGTCATTTAGCATTGCCAAGGAATCCATGGACATTGATGTGGATATTAAAATGGACATGGACTCTGACACTCAAGAATCACCATCAGTACAAGCCCACAAAAAATGAGATCATGATAGTGACAAGCAATCTGTGAGAAATCTTATCTGAGGCAAATGTGATTATATGGTCTAACAATACAACAGGAAGGGGAAAAAAGTGCAATATGGATGAAAGAGCATTGTGGGTACCAAACTTTTACTGTTTATGCAATCTCATACTGACCCAAAAACTTTCACTGGATCATCAATTTCCTAGAATGTAACCCAATGGCATTCTCCTTTGCTGACTAGATTCAAGGACCCCTCACCCAAGAAGAGTTTGCCACACACTGCCCTCACTTGGAGAGAGCAACTTGCTATTAATGGAGTACCAGATATTCACTAAAGGGTCTCTTCTTTTATTTCTTCCTCTTCAAATACTCTCAATTTCTCTCTCCTCATCTCAACCAACTAAGTTAGGTTACCCTTTCTTTTTCTTTCAATTGTCTTGTAGGTAGCTCCTCACTCCTCACCCTCTTCTTTTTCTTTCTTTTCTTGTTTCTCTTTTTTCTTCTCTTTCTTTTTCTAGTTTTGTATTAGGACTGCTATTGTGCACCTGTTTGTAGTAGCTAGTCTATTGCAATAAACTTGGATTAAAAAAATACTGACCCAAAAACAATGCATGATCAATTCTACAACCAAACACCGAGTTGCTTTGCCTACCTACCAGAAACCTATACCTGGATATCCTTACAAACAATCTTATCCAGCTCTGCCTGGAATTCTTGAGTCCAGCCTGTCTTTTTCTTCTCAACAACTGGGAACCCAAACATGGACCCCTCAAATGCTTCCTTTCCTTCCTGCATGACCCATTGCAACCTTATCATATCCAGAATATCTGACATCTCCTGGCAATTGTACTCTGACTGCACCATTACCAGTCTAATTGAGTACAACATTGGGAGGAAACAAACACCCTTCCTGATTATGAATGTTACAAGGTTTCTTCTTTGACTGGGTGATATCTAAGTCAGGGTCTATCCTTGTAAGAAGGGTGAGTAGTGATCCTTGTCCCATATGGGTCTGAAGGGACTGCTCTGTTTAACCTTGGGTGGCTGTTCACATTGTCTCTAGGCAGCAAACTTGTATAGATTGCACACTCCACAGGATCAATGTTGACAAGAAGCCAGAGGGAAGCTTTGACAAGGGCAAAGAGGAAGGTACACTTAACAGTTAACTCAACTGAGAGATAACATGATTAAGGTAGGAGGTAACACAACATTAAAATTAGACTTGGCTAATCTACATGTCTGGGCAGTGTACATATACTAGTCCAGATGACTACTTAAGGAAGTAGATCAAATGTAACATAAAGGACAAATAAGAAGAGGGAAACATATAAAAGGAAAACATAAGACATAAGGCATATGGCATAGGTGAGAAAGAAAAGATGCATAAGGCATAACAAGAAAGTCTGCAGGGGCAAGCATAATTGATGTGGTACAAGTACAACAGGGAGAATGGAATTGATACTTGTTCTGAATATAGGAATAGAGTGTCTAAATATAGAAAGGTAAGTTTGTCATCACAAGTCATTTTTGCAGGGGAAATAGACTCCATGATACTGGCATGCTTCATCCACTTTCTCACACATCTCCCAATCCAGTGTCTGCCTAAGTTCCATCATCTCCTGCCACAGGCTTACCATCATGCACCTCATCAGTTCCCATTCCTTGAATGGTTGTTCTTCAGTTTCTCCTGTCTCCTTGGTGTTCTCAGAGTAAATATTCATAACAATGAGCAGCTCTATAACTTTGAGGTCCAATGGATCCTGAAGATGGAGCATTATGTTCTGCAAGGATGTCATCTGTGCAAGCACTTCTTTGAGGCTATGAATACCACCCCTTTTGTTGTCACAGTCAAGATGAAGTTCAGTGATGGAAATTGGTAGGCAGAGGAGGAGCTCTTTACAGAGTTTGGGTGTCCCTTCCTTTGTCAACCACATGAGCTTCTTCACTGGGTCTGAGAACCACAAACATTGAATGAGTACATCCTCCCAGTACACTGAGATCAACAGGTGAAGGACATACATGGGAGGCCTGACAAATTGTTCCACTCTGGTGGCAAGCTGACTTTGATCTTTGCAATCTCCTTGAGGAACCAAGATTTGAAGCCATTCTATCAGAGGTATTTGGAGACATAGAGCAGAGCATTTCTGGCCTACACAGTGATAAGCATCATAACTCATAAATGCCAGCCAGAATTTCTCTAACCTTGGCACTCAAGCACCTCTCACATATTCTGCAGCACAGCAGAATCTGCACAACAATGAATAATCTGCCATTTTTTTTTTCATCTGTCCATTTAATGATCCTGGGGTAAGCTTTGTATGTGTCTAAGTCAGAAGTGATACCCTTACAGAGTGACCTAATGTGAATCTTGGATTCTTGATAGCAGCTTCTACCACCTTAGGTCCTGCAGGGATAAACTGAATAATGCCAGGAGGTGCTTCCCTGGTAAGCATCTTGTAAATGAGGTAGTTCAAGTATGTCACAGCTGGGCCTGGTTTCTACATGAAGACATTTCCAACAAGCACAGGCTTTGCAGAAGCAGTCAGTAGGTGCTATATAAGACATTGATCCATATGTGCTTCCTGGTAGGTTGCTGTCAGTAGCTATAACATTGAAAGATGAGGCAGCTAGAGCAAATCCTTCAAGTGACCAGTGCCCAATATGGCTGAGGCAAAGATTAATGTCAGAATTTCAGTGGTAGATTAGTATAATGTGTATTTCCATGATCCAGGTGAATTCTTCAGTGGCTGCTGCACATATATTGCTTCCACAACTTGAACACCAAGATGGAAGAAGTCCAACAGCTGGGATGCTTATCACCTTCCACATGTGGGCCACATTACAAAGACAAGAAGGATAAGAAAACATGTTTTGAGATTTGAAGACAGGCTTTATGAGGTAGGAAGTAGAAATGTGCAAAGCACTACCAAGCTGTTGAGGTCAAGAAGAAAGGACAGCTGTATTCAGTGGGCAACAGAGCTCACAGGCTGGCTTGTCTCACACCTGGTCATGGATGCTTCAGTGACTACTACATACAGATCATATGTTGCCTCTGAAGATATCAACTGCCCCTGTGGGGAGAACCTGCAGACATGAGATCACACCATCCACTCATGCCCCATATATGGAAGGCATCACCAGATCCTATGAGATGCCTCGGAGACTCTGTACCTCCCAGACATACTAGGAACCAAGAAGGGAATTGCCATGCTCACCATATTTCTGAAGAAATCAGGTGCCTTCACAAAATCGGGTGCAGGCCCACCCAAGTGGACAAGCCCCACCCTTAACGACATCCCACTCAACTCTTTCAGGGGAGAGGACCCCAATGAGGACCAGGGGTAACCATCAGCCCATCATCTCCTACTGCTTCTTCTCCACTCCCACTATTTCTTTTTTCCACACCTTAACTTAACTTATCCTTATAATTATGCTTCATATGATTATGTTCACTTCTCTGCTGTAGTACCCGATAATGCCCTACACTACTCTACATCTACCTTCCCACACAAATAACCCCTCTACCAGACTCCTCCACATATCACCTCAGAACCTCTTTATACTATTAGTAGATACCACCTGCCGAAGGGCATAGATAATCTGTTAGCACAGAATATGCCCACCACGTCTTAGGAGTAGGTTTGCTTGTAGTGGTATAGAAATGGAGAATTCAACAACCACCACAGCTTGTCTCACACAGGAAAGGGCCAAGAGTGTGAACAAAGAGGCAATGACGTCAGTGCTTGAGTTGGTCACAAAATCAGTCACCCTTCAGCTGCCCTTCAGGTTCCTTATTCTCCCTCATCATGGAAAGGATGATCCAAGTCTATGCATCATTCCCTCATGCTGTAGCACCTGGCTCCAACCTTGATCTTGATCCTGCCAATTGGCATTGGGTCCATTGCCTAACCCTCCCACTTGAGGCCCTCAACCAGTTCTCACTAAGCCCATACAAATGGATCTGCTACACTATCAGGGTTGTCGTTGGAGCAGAGGGTGACCTTTCGTCCAGCGGCAACTTGTCCAATGTTATAGACTACAATGCTGGCCTCCCAGTGGACTCTGACATTCTCTACTATCATACCAGCAATGAGGAGAAGCAAAAGATGTTCCCAGCTGATCTGGACATTGGGCACACAAATGTCACTTCTAGTGTTCCCTCTGCTCAAAAGGCTCAATTCCACAGTGACATTGCAGAGCGGGATGGAAAGAAGTGCATCTTGACAGAGGTACCAGAGAAGCTCTGTGATGCTGTGCACCTCCTAGCCTGCAGCAAGGGTGATGCAGTATGCTACACTTGCTCCCAATCTGTCCTCACTTACCATCACAATGGCAGTAGTACATTACAACTTATACTCAATGCTGCAGTCGTGACCCCACTGGAGGCAACATTGTACAAGACATCAACAGCATCCAGAATGGCCTTCTTCTTAACATGATGTCTCATAGGATGTTAGGTACACATGTTGCATTCTTAATGGTGTGTCCACTTGTATGATTGCTAGTCAAAATCTGATGGTGCTGATGAACAGACACCCAACTTTGCCATGAACACAACTGACATCGACCACAACGCACTGCCAGCAGAGAGAAGGTGTATAGCACATCTGTTCCAGCCTGACACACTGTGCCCAGGTCCTCTTCCACAGTTTGGTGTAATCCCTTCTGGTACTCCACTCCAGATTTCTGACAGTCCTGAGTGGCCCCCTGCCATTCTCTTTGATGCTGTCTATGCTGGCACTATACTTCAACATTTTGGAACTCAGACACTGAAAGATGTGGTTACTGCAACTTGGAAAGATAGCTTCTACCCAGGTGGGGTCATGAATGCAGCAGATGCAGAGTACAGGGCAATCACTGATGGATGAGCCACCACTGCAGAGAGGACACAGCACCAAGTGTGGGAGTGTCAGGAGCACTATGAACACTATCAAGCTCATTGTTGCCCTGACACCTTTGACATGCTCATGGCTCTACCATATATCATGGTGCCACCAAATGAGCTGCAGGCTATGTTGAGAGAGTCGAAGGAGAAAGCAGAGGAGGCAGAGAAGAGACGCATGCATGAGAAAGTTGAGAGTTGGATGAAGCAAATCAGTGCATAGCTTGCATGCAATGCCTTTAGCCTAGAAAAAGCACTTCCTCTGTATTTTATTTTCCAACCTTCAATGTTCAACTTACCTCTCAAGGCCTGTTACTCAAATTGATGTCTTTGCAAAAGTGTCAGCAATTGAGAAAGTTCAAGTTTAATGACACTTTAAAACATCTAGCTCCACATGAAGGAAAGCTACACCAGTGAAGGTGGAGTGGTAAGGACTCTTTTTTTTGGTGGAGCCATTGTGACCTTTGACAGCAGATTACCAGCTCCTGTCATACCAGTCTGGCAGGATGTCCATTTCTTTGGTCAGCTAGGGGGTTGCGAAGATGCTAATATGTAAAGAAAAAATTTTCCACCTCCTGGGGAAATGTATATATGCATTCCTTCTGTTGACATGTGGGACTCCAATTTCAAAGAACCAACTACCCACTAAAACCCCAGGATTTGTTGTCCAGTCCCCCATGAAAGTATCATTCTTTTCCAGTAGGCTATCCCATGTATCTCTCACCAGGCCTTTGTTAATGGCCTTCTTTTTGTGCACATTAGAATGCAGTCCATTCTCAGTCTATGATTCAGCCTAAACTTGAGTTGGTTTCCTATTATTCTATGGTTAGGCCATTTCGAAGGTTCATTATTATTCTGTATTATTTGTTTGCATATCAGGTGCCATATTAAGTGAGTACATTCCATTATGAGGATTTGTAGAAGGTGGGTCTTTGCCTCATCCTTCAGTCCTTTCTCATCCCTTAGCATGACTGATGTGATTCCTAAGATCTCACCAATGTTTGGGTTTTGCCAGCCAAGGTATCTCTCATTCTATATTTTCTCAGTGAAGCTCCATACTTGTGATTGACCTGGGGCCCTGCATTTGCAGAGAATATGGTCCATTGATTCTTCTTCTTTACATATGCTGCAGTCCTTGTAGCTTAGTAGTTCAGGGCTAATGGCATGAGCCCACTTCTTTCCAATATATTGCATGCCTTTTATGGCCTTACAGAGGAAGTCAGGGCAGGGGACTGACATATATGGTCTATGGGACATACAACTGGCTGTATGTAGGGCATCCAATGGGCTGTATGTCTTACATACAGCCCACTGACCCAAAATTAAACAATATCCTGCATACTATCTCTTTCAGCTGGATTAGTATCACAATGTGGAATTCAATTTTATGATCCTAGAACCATAATAGCAGTAGAATTCTACTACCACTGGGACCTCAATGGGAGTAGGATTCTACTGTTGATAGGACCTTCATGAGAGTAAAATTCTACTACCACTGAGACCTCAACAGGAGTAGGATTCTATCATTCATAGGACCTTCATGGGAGTAGAATTCTACTGTTCCTAGGACCTTATTGGGAGTAGAATTCTACTGCTCCTAAGACCTTAATAGTAGTAGGATCCCACTGTTTCTAAGACTTTAATGGGAGTAGAATTCTACTGCATCTAAAACCTTAATGGGGGTAGGATTTTACTGCACCTAAGGCCTTAATGAGAGTAGAATTCTACTATTCCTATGACCTTATTGGGAGTAGAATTCTACTGCACCAAGGCAATTAATAGTAGTAGAAATCTCCTGCACCTAGGATGTTAATAGTAGTAAAATTCTACTGCACTATGGACATTAATAGCAGTAAAATTCTACTATACCTAGGACATTAATAGTAGTAGAGATCTACTACACCTATAACATTAATGGCAGCAGAGTTCTACTACACCTGGCACATTAACAGTAGTAGAAATTGACTCCATTATGGGCATTAATGGTGTAGAATTCTACTATACCTAGGACATTAACAGCAGTAGAAATCTACTGCACCTTGGATGTTAATGGGAGTAGAATTCTACTACACCTAGGACATTAATAATAGTAGAAATCTACTGTTTCTAAGACCTTAATGGTAGTAGGATTCTATTGTCTCCAAGACCTTAATGGGAGTAGAATTCTACTGCACCTATGGCATTAATGGAGTAGAATTCTACTGTCTCTAAGACTTTCTGGGAGTAGGATTCTACTGCACCTATGACATTAATGATAGTAGAATGCTACTGTCTCTAAGGCCTTAATAGTAGTAGAATTCTACTGTATCTAAGCCCTTAGTAGTAGCAGATTTCTACTATTCTTACAACCTCAACAACAATCTGAACTAAAGCAATATACTCTTCTCTCTCTCTAATGCAGTGCTACAAAAGCAGTTATTTCAGATACAATAACTAAACATACAAATCAAGTTTCCATAGTAACACTCAATCCATAGGTCTCATAGTATGCAGATCCCATCCTAGTCAGCATTTTCACCATCATCTTTTTCTCAACCTCATCCCTACTCTGAAAAAGTGATCCTGAGAACATGTCTTCCAACTCAATACCCCACAACCTATGAAGATTTTGAATGACAGCAAGGTCATTCCTTGGATCTAAAGGCCTGGGACTAAATCTCTCCACCACCATGCTCCCATTCAGGATAGATGAAATTTGCCATACCTTCCAAAGTAGAACTCCTCCCACAGCATTGTCAGACAGGCACCCACATGAAAAAAAGCCTGCAATCTGCCCATTTGGATACTTCTTCCCCATCATCCTCCTCTTTTTAGGTACTCCATGGACATTCACACCCCCTGAGCCATCACCATTGATATGAGTGGTGACATGGTCCTCGAGATCATGATGGATACAAACAGAGTTCCCTATCTCATTTGTTAGCATCTCAAGAGTGAGCCCATTGGTTGTACTATAAGCTTCAGGCAAATAGTCAGACTGCTTCCTAACTTGACTCTTAAGAATGGCAGGAGTCTCAGGTTTGTCACCATCTGGAGCATTTAGTCATGCCCTTAAAAACTCCATCCCTTCATCTAGAATCATTATTAATTAGGGCTATAATAAAAATATGGAACATACTATCTGTATAGATGTAAGCCAGTTTTCTCTTCTCTTGTTTTGTTTTTGTTTTCCTAATTCCTTCACCTTCATTACTCTAGCTGCTTTCAGGTTTTGAGGAGATAAACAGATATCCAGATATTATTTACATACCTAGTGGAACATCCCTCTCTGAGCTTAAAGAATCAACAGAGATTCTACATTTCTTAAGGCTAGAAGGAAGCACTAAAATACTTATGAGTCATATAATAACTAACTAGAAAAAGAATACTAACAAGCCTTCTTGGTATCCTCATCAATGAGCTTGAGCTCAAAGTCTTCTTCATCTGTAATCTCAACATATCTCTCATCCCTAAAGTCTGGCTTTGGTTCTCCAGCATCATCATCACTCTCAAAGAAGGAATCCCCTCTTTGAGAAGGCTTGGAAGCCTGAGATTCTGCAGGAGTAGTTGGAGTAGAAGTGGAAGCATGAGAGGTACTGGAAATGAAAGCTTGAGCTGATGATGAAGAACCAGACAGGATTACTGGTGGTATTATGAAAGAAGCAGAGAGATGAGTTTGGTCCTGTACTGGAGCATCTTGGATAGAATGAAAAGAGCCAATAGACATGGAAGGAGAAACCATGAGGACAGATTGTTTAGGAACATCAGAAGGGATAGGCAGTATAGTCTCATGAGAGATTGGAGATGGGATGAATGGGGAGACATGAGTGGTAGTGGGAGGGAACATGGTAGAAGCTGGAATAGATGTAATAGTGAGAGGTGGAGTTTTCTTTGTAGGAACTTCATTGATTCCATCACTAGAAGGACTAGCAATAAGGGGTACAGCTCTGAAGCTGAGCTTGTTCAGCTGAGCATGAACACCCTTAAGTACTTTTTTCTTTGATACAATAAGTCCATTGGCTGCTTTGATAGTCTCTATATATCATTAATGAGACCATATCTAAAATATATAAAATGTAAATCCATATGGAGTGTTTCACCTCTTTGACAAGATACTCTGGCTTGATCTATAATAGTTTGCTGCTCTGCCAGTTCTTTGATCAAACTTTTCTCTTGGTCTTGCAAGGCTTTGATTTCTATTATAGATATTGTTTTTGATGACCAAAAAAATTTAAAAAAAATATAGACCAACAAGTATGAATATCACTCTGGCTTGAGGACATGATGTAATCAATTGGTAAAAAGAGTAGTAGAACTCTACTATGGTAAAAAGAAGGATAGAGTGGTGATAGTGGGATTCCAGTGGTGCCTATTTATCCAGTTTCTGCTCAGAATTCATTACAGCCTTCTTGACCCAGGGTAGATAAGACCATCCAGGATGGGAAATATGAAGGCCATCAAGAATAGACTTCTTGATGAAAGAAGCATAACAAATTCTATCTTCATGATCCCATTGGTCAACCTCATGCTTTAACAAATTACTACAAAAGTAGACAACAGTTCCAGATTTGTAATCAAAAGATGCTTTAGGGTCATTCAGCTTGAGAAGAACTCCAGAATAATTTCCAACTGCTAGATCCAATCATACCATGCCCAAGAACTATTGTGATCAATGTGTTGAGGGCTAAGATGGTTAGAGATAACAGATACTCCATGGAAGACTGTTGACTATATTTGAGCATATTGACTTGTTTCTGGAAGTAGTTGGAACTTCTCTAGAGATTCTAGAGCAGCTGTATGTAGACTGGAATGAGTAAAGGAAAGGATAAGGTTTAAAACCTCCTAAATAGGCCTGGTGTTCTGAAGCCAAGCACTAATAACTTCATCTTCATCCTTAGCAATTAGTGTTGAAGTATAAAGCTTGGCATCTGAACTATACTAAAGACTATTTTGAGTTAAGATAATAGCTTCAGATTATAAAAACATACTGCATGACCCTGTTGGTACCAACCAACTGAAAATGTATCTATCCCAGGAGGCAGCTCTTGCCCCTGGATATCATCAATAAATGATTTAGGATCATTCCTCCAGCCTTGTTTCTTTCTTGATTGCAGGGACTATGCCAATTTTGGAATGAGTGGCTTGGTATCACCCAGAAGCTTGCCCTAGTAGCTAATGTACTAGAAATATAACTGATAATCAATAAGTGTATTATATATACCTGCTGATTTGGTGTCAATACCTGAGGTAGATACCTGACTAGAATATGACCACATTTGTCAGTTATGGTCATTGGTTCATCAAAATGGCCCAATTTGATTTCTTGGGTTCTCTTTGTGAATTGTTCATGACTATTTATTTCACTGAGGTCCAAATCAAGTTTAATTTGATATCAAATAAGATTAGATAAAAAGTAGCCGATAAGATTACATACTAGAGTTTGTAAGGGCTGCTGTAAGTATACAGATCAGATGACACTCTTCTTCTTCTGCAGCTGATCTTGGTTGACATCAAAATGGACTAATCCCCTGGAAGAGAGAGCTATATTCAAATCTTATATTGATATCTACCAATTAGGTTTTTAACAACTTACATTCTATTCCCCACTTTCTTTATTCTAGCACAGATTTTCCATCATAATACTAAAATTGGCTGGTGAGCTCTTTCTTGAGCCTCATAGATTCTTGTTCCCTTTTTGCTGCTTTTTGGGAAGGTTGATCTATCCATGACACACCTTCCTTTCTCAGTAACCACCACCTACTGTCTCAGTGGCCAGGTTATTCATAGTCTAAGGAATACACATTTCTACTCTAAATCACTATGAAAGGCTCTAAGGACAATAGCAGCATCCTTGGAGGCATCAAGAAGACCACTGACAGCATCCACTCAGGCATTACCTGACGTCGTCACTCTAGCACCAGTCTGGCGCCAGCCCCAACCCTCCCCCAAGCCCCGTCTGAGGGAATTTTCTGCAAACCCAAAGGACAAATCTCCTTCATCCACAAACCACCGTCGCCCTCACCTTCTATCAGAGTCAAGTGCTCCTATTCCACCAACCAATCCTTGTCAAACTGACTTGAGAAATCAATGAAGTTTAATGAAGATGATGACGCTGCTTCTGTATCACCTGCAGAAGCTAACAATGACTCAGATGGCTCTGAAGGCCTCTCCACCCCTCGTTCCATCCACCCATCTATCGCGCCGGCTCGTGATGACAATACCCAACTTTCCCCCGAGATCGCCCCCTCCTCACATTGCGTTCTCACTGAAGCACAATCTATTGCTGCATCACACGGCTTCATCCCACCTACACCAGGAGCCTGGGATGAGTCTAAGCCTTCAGACCCCCTCCCCTCTCTCCTGACCTTCACTCCCATCTCCCCCTTACCACTTAATGTGCAGCCACATGAGGCAGTGCACACATCCCGTGGAACAGATTGGTCATCAATCCGTGATTGTATCTTTGATGCTATCTGTGACATTGACGTCACAAACACAAACGATTTCGAGGGACTAAAATTTGCATCATCCCTCCTCAGTTTCATTGTCCATTATCTGTCCCAATGGGCCCAAACGGATAATATCTCTAAATTCGGTGAATTCGAGGGCACCATGCACCTCATTGACCTACTACGCACTGTTGCACATTCTGAACAAATGCACAACCTCTCTGTCCCATTTGAAGGCCGCTGTCTAAGCCTTCATCAATTTATTTCCATGCAATTCCCCCCTCCTCTCCCTTCCCCCACACCTACCCTGATGAACACGCAGCAACGCCAAGAACGCCGGGCTGAAAAAGCACCAGCCGTGTCCTCCCCCTCCACCAAGGACGCCTCTGGGTATCTCCAGGGCTCCTCCCCTTCTTCTCATTCTGACGCCACTGGGTATCTTTTTTTTTTTTTTAAATCCTAGTTTATTGCAATAGGCTAGCTACTACAAACGGGTGCACGATAGCAGTCCCAATACCGAAACTAGAGAAAAGAAGAGAGAAAAAAGAAAGGGAAAGGAAAAAGAGAAAGAATAGACAAAGAGCGGAGAGCTAACGACAGTATATATAAAAGAGTAAAAGAGAGGAAGCTAATTTAGTCAGAGTTGAGAGAGTAATCGAATGAAGAGAGATCGGAAATGAAAACGGGTAGGAAGTGATGGAGCTAACTACGAGGCAAGAGAGAAAGAAGGAATCCTTCAGTGAACGTCCGGAACTCCATTCATTGCAAGTCGCTCTCTTCGGGTGAGGCGGCGGGTGGCGAACTCTTCCTGAGTTATCAGTCCTTGGGTCTGGTCAGCGAATGAGAAAGCCGCTGGGTTGCGCTCTAAGAAGTTGATGAGCCAGTAGAGGCTGTTTCAGTCTCCGACTGGGTAGTGGAAGCGGGGGCATCCTTGGTATAGGATGTGCTCGCGCGTCTCAAGGACTTCTCCACAGGGGCAGGAGGTGATGTGGCACCCAGGGAAGAAGCACTGACGAAAGGTGCCGATGGGCGCATGATTGGTGACACAACGGGTGAAGCGAGCACAGAGGTTGGGGTTTTTGCCCAAGGGGGATTTAAGCCAGGAACCACCATTGGCGTATTTAGGCTTGATAGGTTGAGGGGGGTCGGCTGCATTGACGACCGGGAGCCATGAGTGACTGCGATAAGAGGGATTGTTCATTAGTGTTTTCCAATGCTTGAGACATTTGGACATGTAGTGATTGCGAACAAATCCAAGGGAAGTGCAGTAAGGCTGGTGTCGATTATTGAGGATGTGCAGCAACTTGGCGAGAACGTGAGCCTGGTGGTGGATTGACCAATGGGCAGAGGAGGGGATGGACCAGAAATGGATGTGGTTGAGGGGGGAAGAGGAGAGCCACTGCCGTAGTATAGGAGCGATCGCTATGGAGTCTGGGTGAGCACTATGTGGATTGTAAGAAAATAGTTTTTTAGCAGAAGAAATAGAGTCTGTAAAGATAACTATTGAAGAGAAATTGTGAGATGAAGCGAGAGAGATAGAGGATGAGAGACCGAGACGTAGGGCATATGATTCAGCGTCAGAGGAGAGGACTTCCCCACAGGGGTGAACGGAAGAAGAGAGAATGTCTGTAATCGAGGAATTAAAAACAAGGAAGGAAGAGGTTGCAGAAAGAGAACTATCTAGAGGTGCAGAAGCATCTGTCGCTACAACAAGAGAAACAGGGGAAGAAAATGAAAGGTCCCGAGCACGAGAAGCGTTTGAAAGGTGAATGGCCATCGCACCATCTTTCGATGGGTCAGGGCATTCTATGAATTTGATTTGCATCTCAAACAAGTCCAGCAGGTGCTGGCCAGGCTTGGTGCTGGGATGAAGGCGTTGAAATCGGTCCGAAACCAGTTGGGCGTCAGACACATAATCAAGCGCTGTGGATCTAGTTTTAGTTGATCGCGCAACAAGGGGATCAATGTCTTGGGTAAGGTGTTTGAGAGGGTGGGATGGAGGGAGGGTGTGGAAACGAAGCGAGCATCGTTTGGCCAGCTTGAAAAGGTGTAGTTGAATAGGAATAAGGCCAGCAATGGCCTCAATTCCACCGGTGGGAGTGGTTTGGAACGCGCCTGTAATCCACAAAGCAGCTTGGCGTTGCATATGTTGGAGGGATTTGATTAGACCGTGGTATCTTCCATTGTGATTGAACCATAGTCTAAAACCATAAGTTGCAATAGGGACAACGCATGAGCAATAGAGGAGTCTCTTGTTTAAAGGAGAGAGACCGCGGACTGAGTTTCCGAGCATACGCATACATCGGATGGTGGATAAAGCTTTGGTGGAGTAGAAGCGAACGTGCTCCTTGAAGGATAGAGAGCAGTCAAACCAAAACCCCAGGTAGCGAAGGTATGGTTTGGGGTGGATGATGAAGTCGTCCTCAATTTTGACCGAGGGGTTTGGTTCTTGAGAGGGGCGACTGGAAAAGTGAAAGGCTTCGGTTTTCTCTCTTTCGAGAGTGAAGCCCATGTCAGTGAGATATTGTTCACAGGCTTTGTAGACCTGCGCTAGTACAGTACAATTATTGTCAAAAGAAGGAGATTGAACAATAATGAGTCCATCATCTACAAATGAAACTATCTTACAACGAGGATCGTTTGAAAATTTATACATAAAGGGGGAGAGAGAAAGGGCAGTGAGGATGGGAGAGAGAGTGGAACCCTGACCTACACCTACGGAAGCGGGAAATTTGGAAGATAGTTCACCGTTCCAAGAATACGTAGTATAACAATCTTTTAAATAGTGAGAGAAAAAGTTTACTAACCGAGAATTGAAACCATGTCTCTCGAGAACGGAGCAAAGGAGGGAATGGTTGGTAGAGGGGAAGAATTGAGTGACATCAAAGGCAATGACACTTGTTTTGAGTTGTTTCTTCCACCCCGTACGTACAAGGTGGGTAATGTATACACCAGCATCTTCAGTTGAGCGCTGTATAATTCCACCGAATTGGAGGGGATGGACGAGGTTGAGCTGGGCCGCTTCGAACTGCATTCGTTTTGAAATCATCTTTTCAATGAGTTTCCCTAGTGTGTTGAGGAGTATGATAGGCCTAAACATTTTGGGTGTCGAGTAATGAGGTTTATTCGGTTTGGGGATGATAACCGAAGTGGAGTTTTTAAAATGTTTGGGCCATATAGAGAATTCAACGCACTTAGAAGCGAAGATGAGGAATTTGTTTCGAAGGGTGTCAGAAGACATGAGGGTTTTGACATGGGCCCATGAGAGGTGGTCGGGTCCAGGAGCAGAAGAGTTGGCGCATGGTTTAAGGGCGTCAAAGAGTTCAGTGTTAGAGAATGGAGGCCACGAGCGCTCTGGTTGGGCATTAAGAGATTCAACCATGTTCAGATTGACTGGACAGTTGTGAGCGGAATTGTAGGAAGAGTCGAGAGCATGCCAGAGGTCTTCTAGCTCGTCGCAACTCTTCCCTTGGTAGGTAATGGACTGGCATGGGGGAAGGTTGCGTTTGCCAATCCACGACATTAAATCCCAAGGATGCCTATTCTCCTGTGAGATGTCGATGATTTTCTGGTCAAAGAAAGCTCTTTTGGCTTTGCGGGTGCAATGCCGGAAATTGGCCCAATTGGATTTGGTTTTGTGGTGTTTGAAGACTTCTAGGGCGGAAGAGCATTCTCGATTCCACCAAGGTTTGGTTTTAGCGCAAATTTTTACCTTGATGGCATTATTTGACCATTCCTCGTGGATGATGGAGGAGAGAGCTTTGGCGAAGGTTTCGACGTCCTCAGGGGAATTGAATGTCGAAGGAATTTGTTGGAGGCGAATAGATACAGAATAGAGGAAAGTAGCCTCTTCTTCTGAATCTTTGGGTATGGTGGTTTTCTCGATGATGGGTGAGATGACCGAGGGGAGAGGAATGTTTGCGAGTAGGGGACGGTGATCAGACTGGAGTTGCCAGTCGTCTCAGATGATGTGTGTAGGGCTGTTATCGTTCTCTATCATGAAGACGAGGTCGATGACTGAAGGGCGTTTGCTTCTGTCAAAGGGCGTATGGGTCGGCATTGGGTTGATAGGGGTTGAAATAGACAGTCCAATGGAGTTCATGATATCGACCAGAAGGTCGGCTCTCACAGTATGATGGATGACATTCTCATCCCATTCAGGTGAGTGGGAGTTGAAATCTCCTCCCGCGCAGACAACGTGGTTGGGGAAATTATTAATACGTGATTCTAGGTACGTTAGAGAAGAGTCGTCGGATGGGTCAAGATAACAGTTCAAGATGTAGATTTTCTTTGGTAAAGAAAGTGAAATAAGTTGAAAGTCACGAGATGAAATAATGTCTGGGTGAAGAATGGGGTGGAAGGAATTGAGCAATTTACGTATGTATGTAACCGTTCTAGAGTTTTTGGGATCAGCAATAAGGGTTGTCCAGTCTGGGTGGGTAGGGGGACCATATTCAGGGACTCCTTCAGAGTCGTCGGATGAAGGGACGTTTTTGATACGTCGAATGGGAGGTTCTTGTAGACATAGGATAAGTATGTTACTAGAAATTGGAGCAGAAAGAAGGGTCTGAGCGATATCAAAGTTATGGTAAACATTAAAGAACAAAATTGGGATCGAAGAAAGGGAAGAGGGAGACGAAGAATAGCAGGGCCGATTATGATGTCCTTTAGACATTTACAGCACCCGAGTTGAAATCACGGCAATTTTTTTCTGCCTTGAGCTCCTGGAGCTTATTGGTGATCCACTCTTTGTCGAAACGATGACGGAAGAAGGGACATTTATCGCTGTTCACGTGGTGGTCCTTGGACCCACATGACAGGCAAGTAAAAGAGGTCACGTGGGGACACTCTTTGATGTTAGTGGAAGTGGGGGGGCGGGGGTTCGGTCTGGTTTTGCCGCGGCAGCAAAATCCGTCACGGCGGTGGTTTTCGGTATGGTGGGGGTCACCACAAATCGCGCACCTAGGGTTGCGTGCTTTGCACAGGTGGGTCAGATGGCCCCATCTCCAGCACCTGTTACAAAGGGGGCTTGCTGTCCGCATGGTTGCTCCCCTGAAAGTGCACACTCGACTCTCGAAGAGGAGTGTGTGGTTGATGAACAATTTGGCCCGAGAGGCTGATTGTGAGTCCCATAGGTCAAAGAAAAGAATTGCCGAGTCCAAGTGAGGTGAGACGTGGCAGAAACGCAGTTTGCCGACAAGGTAGTTAATGATGTCGGTGTATGGTGAGGAGTTGATAACTTCAGCGAAGTCATCGGACGTGTGAGGGGTGCCATCCTCCCTGAAGTATGGGAGGTTGGTCAGTTTGATGAAGGACTTTGACATAGGGAGCACTGGGATGACAGCATCCCTAATGTCGGGGGAGGCAAAGGCGGACCGATTGGAATTGGTGATGCCTTTTTTGATGATGAGGAGGTCCTCATCAGACACGACTTGGTTAGTGTTTAGCCAAAGTGTTTCCTCGCTTGATTTGGCTGATTCGACTTTGAGGGTACGCCCTTTTTGGTAAAGAGCGTTGTTGCAGTTTCTGACCACCAAGTCGAGAGAAGTGATCATAATTGGTTTGAACGTGTTGTTGTACGGGACGACGACGTTCTTGCGGGATGGCCCTTGGGTAGCTTTAGGCTTTTGGGGGTTTCAAGAAGAGGTGGACAATTTAGGGGTAGGGGAGGAGGGAGATTTGATGTCTCCCGAGTTTTGAAGGAAGTTGATGATGTCAATAGGTGACATCTGCGGGAATTGATTCTGGAGAGCTGCATATTTCGTGAGCTCTTCAGAATTGAATGGAGTGGAAGACGCCATTTTAGCATATGACGCTCTCTGTGGGGATGGGGACGGGGCCGATGACCTGTAATTGGTCGGATGGGTATTGTGGTGAATAGGGGGAATGTCGGATCGGTG
>JAEUWR010000688.1:0-13904 GCA_018524895.1 Podaxis sp. C-F-101400
AATTGCCTTCCTTGGTCTCGCCTCAGATTCTTTGGCGAGAAATACTGCTGGAAAATCCTTCTGTGATTTCGCCACTCATTACCGTAGGGCATCGCCGCAAAGAACATCTTGGCTCCAATCCTGATATTATATGTCAGGTCCTCTTTGACAGAGCTGCGTAGAATCGACGAACACTTCGGCGGCCATTCTAAACTGTGGTCTGTGACAGAAACACCAAGCGCTCAACGGTATGCTAATTTTTTAGGGATGATGTACACACCTACTGGAATACAAGCCCGATCGCTTCTCCAAGAGATCTCTTGCCACGCGAATGTCATTCAGCCCGATCATTGGTTGACCGAAGGCCTCAAGGTACACGATTTTTGTACCTGCAACCCTTAAGTGAGCTTGCATTTCAGGAATTCAAGGACCGCTCACCGAGCATTTCTCCCAGGTTCTTGTAGAATACATGCACGTGCTTCGGAGGAATTGAGAATGCATTACCAACGATGGGCCATCGGGGTACTCCTGGAGGAAAGGGAAGGGTTGGTTTGCGTCGGTAGCGATAGATGTAGTGGACTAGTGTGCAAAGGCACAAAATGAAAATGTCTCGAAACGAAAATATCGCCATCACAAAGGAAGATCATTCAACGCAGTGTGATAGCCGTGCTATTTATCTGGAGCGCGGGACGCCTTTAGCCGTAAGTGTCTGCCGTGGGCCCGTGGCGCTCCTTTTGTGATGTACAGTCGTGGACAATCAAACTCGACAAGTCCCGTGTCTCAGGATCGGCTCGTTGAATCTCCGAGACTTTCCAGCAGATGACTCAGATTTATGAAATACTATCATTGATCGCCTGTTGACCACCCTATCAGCTGTTGGCCACCTTGCAGTTCTTCTCTTTCTCTCGCACATAGTCTCCCCAGACTTGACATGTATATGGTACTTATACTAGAGAACATGATTGTACAAAAATATTTGGAGGAACTCTCTGTGTACTGTCAGAAAAAAAATAATGGTTCGGGAAGTGAGCTTCTGAGGCAGTGATTTTACCATCAGTTTCGTAGATCTTTTCCGATCCCATGAAGGTTTCAGCACAGTTTTTGGCATGGTTGTAGGAACCATAACAGAGAGTGTGTTTGCTCACTTTCAGCCCAATACCTTCACAAGGGCTCGAGGAATACCAGGATTAGTTGGAGGACTGGCATATGAGCGTGACAAGGGGTGCATGATTTAGCGACGCGGAGCCTCAACTCGGCTGTGACACAGCCGTGACGTTTGGGTGGCCAACTGATGGTTCAGTTGACTTGTGCTCATCGGAACTGTTCCGACATGGCCATCCGGCAAGATAAAATCCCAAAAAATTCATAGACGTTTACCGAAGACATTTCCGCATATGTATGCGAGATTTCAACGGAAAATACGCCATGACGAAGGAGGAAGAGCGTGCACATCTGAAAAGTGGCCAAGAGGTGATCAATGATAGTACGTTGAAAAACACATCTTTCGGAATATTCCCGCGCATTTTTGACCTGTGCCAAAATTTTTTTGGATTTTTTTTCGGTCCATAACTACAGTCGCCTCTGTCTTAACTGATAGCTATTCGTCACGACCCTCGACTATCGGTTTTGACAGAGTATCGGGTTTGGGAGAGGGGGGTATTACACAACCAAATACTGAAATATACCTTTTTTTTTGCTATCATATGAAACTGGATAATCCTGCCTGCTACTTATGAGGAAAAAAATCAGTGACAGTGTCTTTTGCCAGGAGTGAGGTAAGCTCCGTCTTCCTCGAGTGAACCTTCTTTTCAAGAGATCGTAGACCTTTTCAAAGGACAGAGATGGAAACTGTTGCCATTGTTCTAGATGTCCGGCTCTTGGATTCAATCTCTGACCTGGCAAAGCAGTTTTACGATTGGCAAAATGCAAATATTTGTCATGCTTTTCACCAAATATCACAATAATTTCACTATAATGTCACAAAAATTGTCGATAGTGTCTAAATAAAGCAAGTATTTGCACAATCCAGTGGATTGGAGCCCCTCTCATTTTCCTTTTATGTCGATGTTATCGGGTTTGGGTTCCCATTTGACCTATTGGTTATCAGATACAAAGGAGTTATCGGTTATGGGGCTCAAATCCCCGCTAACCAATGTGGTCATGGCCATCAGCTATCGGTTAGGACAGATTATCGGTTTTGAGAGGTATCAGTTATAACAGAGGCGACTGTAGCGATAAGTCAATTAGTGTTGTCATGGTGCAGCTCCCTGAGCCCGAACTGTTAGAGCCAAACCGTCAAAGAGCTGCACTGAACTGAGCCGACGGCAAACGGCTTTACCAGTTTTGGTAAGGGCTCATACCTGAGTCGTTCCCTATATACTATTTTCGGGGCAAGCAAAAAATTGACGCTTGCAGTGGTTGTGGAGCGTTGAATCTGTTGGCAAAGAGCTAATGAATACACCAGCTGCACCCGCAACATGTCAGAGGGTACTGACTGACGTTGGAGGCTGCGCTGTGGGCAATGATGGGAGTGAGATATGTGATATATGTTGAATGACATGGAGATCAAAATGTAAGACTCAGTCAGTATCTGTAGCTGCAGCTTCCTACACCATCAACAATATGTGTTGAAGGCATAAAATGATATGCAATGGTCTGTAGTTTTACATGTGAGCTGAGGGATTAAATGAAGACTCAAGTTCAATACAGAAAGCAAAGTGCATACCACACCTTTGAGACTGAATTCGAGACATACAACTGCACTAAAGGTGCTAGTGGCCCCAGAACATGTGCATATAATCATTTGGACTCTTCACAGCAATATTTGCTCAGATCAACATGTATTTCTTTTGAAAATATATCCCAAAACCTATAAAAAGTGACCTTGAACTTGTTCTGTTCTCCAGCAAGCCAAACTACTCATTCTCTCAAAACCACTATAATGACTTGTCATAGCTTCATTCAAGAGCTACACAAGTTACTGAGCTTCCTGATGGTGGTGCTCATGTGGTCTTTGATAGCAAACCCACCATGAAGAAGGGTGAGTACCATACTATTTGAATGTCTACAGAAGCTGATTCATTGTCAGGCATCTTGTTAGGAAAGAAGAAGGCATTTACAAAGGCTAAAAGCCTGTCTAAGAAGTCTGTTTGCATCATTGCCCCTGTAGGGACATTGAATTTGTGGATTTTACAGTTGACCAACCAAAATCAAATTTCATAGGATAATGATGTTGATTCAACTCAGCAGCCACTATCTCAATGTGATGCAATATCAGTTCTGGCAATTTTACATAATGAAAGGACTTCTGCACAAGTATTGTCAATGATTTCACAAGTGATTGATTCAGATGCCTCCAAAAATCCATTTATATTGCAACCTACCACAACATCACTACCCATCTCTAGCACATTCAGAGAATCTTTCACAGCCCAATTCCTGTTATATGTCTGTTCTAGACCTTTCAAAAAACCTAGACCCCTTACCTTCAGGTGATACAAGTCCAACCTATACATGTTATTCACCTATGAAATCAGACTCACACAGTGAGCTTCTCAAAACACCAGAATATTCAAAAAAAAAGAAGAGCCATACAGCAAAGGACATTTGGCTAACTAACATCACTAATTTGCTGTTAGGCTCTCAACATTATTGAGAATCCAAAATTATGAGCATTATTCCTTATACTCAAAAAGGACATCCAGAATACCAACATCCCACACTGTAATATCTTGTGAAATAGGATTTTATCAGTGTGGGAATCATATATAGATGAACTTGAACATGATATATCAGAGGTACTATATGACACTGGTATTAATTTACCATTCAAAATAATTATTCTTACAGAAATCAATTGGGAAATGCTCATTTACAACTGACCTTTGGAGTGATCCAAATCTCACTCCATACATGGCAGTGACAATGCACTGGATTTATGCAGATTCAAAGGAGACAGCTTGTGATACTCAATATGAGCTTAAATTTCAGGCTGACCTTATAGGCTTCTTTTGAGTTCCATGCTGCTACACTGGGCAACATCTTGGTGCCATTTTTCTCCATGTCCTTAAACACATGAAAATCTGAAAGGCATGCCACATATATTATACTTGTCATGACATTCTCTCACAATCTGTCTGAACAGATCAGGTGGATCATACTTGATAATGCATCAAACAATGATACAATGATACAATATATTGAAGATTGGTGCAATGCAATGGGTATATCATTTGACCAATCACAGAATTGGATTCAGTATGGATTACAATTTATTCTTACATTGCCTTTTCATTGATATCAAAATTCTTAGATGTTTTCCACACATTGTCAATCTCACTGTTCAATCCTGTTAGGATGGTCCTTATCACCAGTCACCTATGCTTAAGCTAGGAGGCAGCTATCTCACTAGATGGTTCACAGAGGCACTAGGATCTAGCAAGAAGGATATTGATAAGAAGGTGGCAAGGCAAGTGTCCAGTTAAGTACACTCAGAGGTCAAATGTCTATCAGTTGAGAATATGACCAATAGAACATTTACTACCACATTGATCAATAACTAACATCAATCATAGAGTTAAGGGCAATTAACACTGAGATTTGAGAATATAGGAAGCTTGCACTTCTGGATACATGGGCAGCTATTTAAGCTGTACTTCTAATGTCCTAATAAGGTAGCTATAATGAAGTACTGCTGCATGTCTGAGAGTCAATAGAAGCATAGCTATGGAGCAGAAAGATATAGGAATAGGAACAAGATAGAAATAGAACTAACTACTAACTAGAAATAGATCAAGTTCAAAGATAGATATAAGACAAGGAACAGGGTGAGAGACAAGGTAGAAAGTCTATCAGTGAAGAGATAAGCTATTTACTAGTCTGAGATAAGACAGGAAGATTACAAGTCCATGGATGGGTAGAGGCATCCACTAGTAGAGTTGGATGAATATGAATCAGGAGATGAGGTGGAACTGGGAACTGTGAAGTTCCCCATGAGTAGTGAGTCAGAGGAGTCTGACTCATGAATGATGAGCATGCTGCAGTGCAGTGAGGATAATGAGGATGATGATAAATCTACTGCAGTGACATATAGTGGGAGATATGGAGGAGGATTGACTGTGGGTTGCATCAGTTCTGACTCATCAATACTGGGGATGTTGGAGTCAATAGAATACAATGGAGGGAGCTGTGTACAATAGGGAGGTATCACTGGAGGAGCATCAGTGTTAGGATCTGCTCAATAGACTTCTACTTCTTGAAAGTAGAGTCCATGCATGACTTTATACTTGATGATGTGTGGTACAACTTCTGGGGGATACATCATGTAAGAGTAGAGAAATACAATGGGTTCTCCAGCATATGGAATCATCTTCCAACCAGGGGCCCAGGTGGAGTCAAAGTTATTGTGAATAGTCTGAATGTAGAGCCTGTTGGGGTTGGATACATGAGTGAAGGGAGTGTTCTCCCAAGCAATACACAGTATCTCAGTCATCATGCAGTTAGTGGAGTAGAATAGTGGGCTGGGTGTTGGCCAGTCTTCTGAGAATAGGGATGCATGGCCAGGTAGGTGATGATTGGTGATACAGCATTGCAATAGTAAGCTAAGTCTTCAGCTGGCATACTGGTATCTTGAGTAGTGTGGCAGGAGGTGCTATTGAGTCCCAGTTTGTGGACTAGTGTATGATAAATAATGTTGGAGTAGTGGTTGCTCTGAGGGTTCATAGCAAATCCTGTCTTGCAGCAATTACAGATGTCACCCTTATTAGTGACTCAGCTGAAGACTTTGACCAATCTAGCCTATGGAATTCATAAAGACATGACCCAATTGCTCAGCTTTGAGATGTCATTTGTGCAGTATGAGTATTCCATCATAGTTGCATTGCTTTCCCATGCTGATAACCATTAGATTTGATCATCATCTCACTGCTGAGACAAGTTTGCATTAGTTCCAGCAGATCTCAACTTATCCCAAGATGAACTTGTTCATGATGTTCCCATATGGTGGTCATCAACACATCTTATGATTGAATGTGCATTGAAGAACCAATGAGTATGTGATTTCAAGTTATTCCAATTAGTATAATCTATTAATAAATGACTATGGGCAACTGACACTTTCCTCCTACAAAATTAAGAATTACTCTGATACCAACTTTCAATGAATGAATGGACTGTCTTGGAAGATTACCTGAAAATTCCAGTAGTAAGTGTTTATAGTATGAACATTATGATCAAACAGTAATTTCATAACATAGGTACCCCATGCATTTTAGCAAAGACTTTCCTTTGAGAAAACCCCAGTTCTTGGACATGTATTCCTGTCATTCTGAAGCTTAATCAACAAGTGGGAGTTATTAAAACTCTAAATGCTGGGGTATGTGGCTGCAATTGACACTGGTTTATAGAAATTATGTGATTATCACAAGAGAATGCATTCTATGGATACATACACCCTTGCCATATATATGTGCTTTTTGTCTTAAATTATTCTATCTCTTATTTTTAATAGTACTACATCCTGAATGAAAACTTGAGTGGTTCTGAAGGAATGCCCCCAATGAGGTATCAGATGCTGAAGATCTATTTTTAAATTATGTCAGCAATATCATCATTGAAAACTGATACAAATGCTAATTGATTTGTAGCTGCACTAATACTAAATTGAAGCTGGAATTCAGACACCAAGATGACCACAAGTTTCAACATCAATGGATTGGGCTGATGAAGTTCTTGGAGATACACTGCCAGCTCCAACAATAGGAATGAGGGGTTTGTCAGCTGAGGTGGATGCATATTTTGGGGATAGTTAGGTCTGGGCCAATCCCTTGACATTCTGGCAAGTGAGTAATTGGTTCCAAGGCTATCAGTGTGAACATCACATAATTGAGGTTCTTAGGAAAATCAGCTCCAGTATCCAATAATATTTCTACTTGCCATGGATTTTCTTCCTATTCAAGTATTGGCAGTTTCCTGTGAGTAGGTTTTTTCTTCTGCTAAAAAGACAGTCACTGCCAGACAGAACTGGCTCAAGTCTGACTTGATGGAAGCCCTTCAGATTATGAAGTTCTTAGTCAAGCATGGTGGTCACCTCAATTTCACTGAGGGGCTCTCTCTCTCTTTTTTTTTTTTTTTGTTCATAGTTTATTGCACTAGACTAGCTAATACAAATGGGCGCGCAATAGCAGTCCCAAGAGCGAAACTAGAGATAAAAGAAAGGGAAAAGAGAAAAGAAAGGTAAAGAAATTAGGAGTATGAGAGATGATAGAGAGATCAACTACAAGATATGTGAAGAGAGAAAGAAAGAGAGAACTAACTTAATCAATTGAGTGAGAGGGAATGGGGAGAGGAGAAAGGAAGAAATGTACTAAAGTCCTTCTAGTGAACATCTGGGACACCATTGATGGTGAGTCGTTCTCTCCTGGTAAGGCAGCGGGTGGCATGTTCCTCTTGCATGATTGGCCCTTGGATCTGGTCAGCAAATGAAAAGGCAGTGGGGTTGCAGTCAAGAAAGTTAAGAAGCCAGTAGAAGCTGTCACAGGCTCCCACTGGGTAGTGATAGAGGGGACATGAGTCAAGGATGTGGTCCCAGGTTTCAATCGCTTCACTGCAGGGGCAGGAAGTGATGTAGCACCCTGGAAAGAAGTGCTGTCAAAAGGTGCTGATGGGCACGTGATTGGTAATGCATTGAGTGAAGCATGCACAAAGTTGGGTGTTCTTGCCAAGAGGGGAATTGAGCCAAGTTCCACCATTAGCATACTTGGGCAAGAGGGGTTGTTCGGTGGGGTTGATGAGACGGAGCCATGAATGGCTGTGGTGAGCTGGTTTGTCCATGAGTGAATGCCACATTGAGAGGCATTTGTGAGTGTAATGATTGCAGATGAAACCAATGGATGTGCAGTAAGGCTGGCATCTGTTGTTGAGAATGTGGAGGGATTTGGCAAGCTGATGCACTTGGAAATGGACCAACCACTGTGCAGCTGAAGGAACCAACCAGAAGTGAATGTGGTTGGAGGGGGAGGAGGAGAGCCATTGTTGAAGGATGGGAGTGACTACTATGGCACATCTTGATGAGCACTATGAGGGCTGTATGTGAATAGTTTTTTAGCAGAAGAAATGGAATCTGTAAAAACTACAATAGAGGAAAATCCATGAGATGAGGCATGAGAGATGGAGCTAGTTGGTCCAAGACATAGAGCATAAGATTCAGCGTCAGATGATAGAACTTCACTGCAAGGGTGTACAGAGGAGGAAAGAATGTCTGAAGATGAAGAATTGAAAACAAGAAAGGCAGAAGTGGCAGAAAGAGATGAATCAAGAGGGATGGAACCATCTGTAGCTACAACTAATGAAATGGGTGAAGAGAAGGAGAGATCTCAGGCATGGGAAGTGTTGACGATATGGAGAGCCATAGCACCTTCTTTCGAAGGGTTAGGGCACTCAATGAATTTGACTTGGTCACTAAACAAGTCCAGCAGGTGCTGGCCAGGTTTAGTGCACAGGTGAAGATGCTGGAACCAGTCTGTGACCAGTTGGGTGTCTGATATGAAGTCAAGCGCTGTAGAGTGCTGTTTGGTGGTACAGGCATCAAGAGGGTCAACATCACACGTTAAAAGTTTGAGGGGGTGGGAGAGGGGGAGGGTGTGGAAACAGAGGGAGCTCCTCTTGGCAAGCTTGAAGAGATGAAGCTGGATGGGGATGAGACCAGCAATGGCCTCGACCCCTCCAGTTGGGGTAGTATGGAACGCACCAGTGATCCAGAGGGCAGCTTGTCATTGCATGTGTTGAAGGGATTTGATTAGTCTGCAGTATCTGGCATTGCAGTTAAACCAGAGATGATATCCATATGTGGCTATGGGAACCACACAGGATCAGTAGAGAAGTCTCTTGTGGAGGGGGGAGAGACTGCAGACAGAGTTGCTGAGCATGCGCATGCAGTGAACAGTGGAGAGTGCCTTGGTTGAGTAGAACTGGACATGTTCCTTGAAGGTGAGGCTTCTGTCAAACCAGAAGCTGAGGTAACAGAGGAAAGGTTTGGGAGTGATGGTAAGGGAGGGGTCAATGGTGATGGGGGGGTTTGGGTCATGAGAGGGGCAACTAGAAAAATGGAAAGCTTCAGTTTTGTCTCTTTCAAGAACAAAACCTAAGCAGAGTAAGTAATCTTCAACTGATTTGTAGACCCATGATAGGAGGTGGCAGTTAGTGTCATACGAATCAGATTGAACTAGGATAAGACCATCATCTACAAAGGAGATGATCTTGCATCTGGGGTTGTTAGCGAATTTGTACATAAAAGGGGAGAGGGAAAGGGCAGTGAGGATGGGAGAGAGAGCAGAGCCTTGACCAACTCCCACCGATACAGGGAATTTGGGCGATAACTTGTTGTTCCAAGAGTAAGTTGTGTACCTATTTTGGAGGTAATCAGTAAAGAAGGTGACAAGGTTAGAGTTAAAGCCATGGCACTTGAGGATAGAACAGAGGATGGAGTGGTTGGTAGAAGGGAAGAATTGGGTGACATTGAATGCAATGATGCTGGACTTGAGTTTGCAGTGCCAACCAGAGTGCACGAGATGGGTGACATATACACCGGCGTCTTCAGTTGAGTGCTGGATGATACCACCGAATTGGAGGGGATGAACAAGGTTTAATTGAGCAGCCTTGAACTGCATTCTAGTGGAAATCATCTTTTTGATGAGTTTTCTGAGAGTGTTGAGAAGGACGATGGGACAGAACATCTTTGGTGTGGAAGAGTGTGGTTTATTGGGTTTAGGGATGATGATGGAGGTGGAATTCTCGAAGTGTTCCAGCCAGGTAGAAAGTTCAATGCATTTGGATGTGAAGAGGAGGAAGTTGGAGTGGATGGTATCATTGGCCATCAAGTGTTTGACATGGGCCCATGAAAGATGGTTGGGGCCTGGAGCTGAGGCATTGGCACAGGGTTTGAGAGCATCAAAAAGTTCAGTGCTCGAGAAGGGGGGCCATTGGCACTCAGGTTGGGTGTCAATAGATTTGATGGCACTAAGATCAACTTGTCGATCGCAGCAGAGTTGTAGGAAGAGTCAAGTGCATGCCAGAGGTCATCTAGCTTGTCACAACTCTTCCTGTTGAAGGTGATGGATTGGGAGGGGGGGAGGTTTCGCTTTCCAATCCAGGACATGAGATCCCAGGGACGACAGTTTTCTTCAGCTATGTCTTTGATTCTCTAATTGAAGAATGTTTGTTTGGCTCAGCAGGTTGTGTGTCTGAAGTTGGTCCAATTTGCTTTGGTTTTGTGAGATTGGAACATGCAAAGGGTGGAGGAGCATTGGGGTGTCCACCACAGTTTAGATTTAGCGCAAATTTTTACCCATTTTGCATTGTTGAGCCATTCTTGAGAGATGATTTGTGACATGGCATTAGTGTAAGAGTGAACATTGTCGCTAGAAGAGAAGGCAGTGGGGATGTTTTGTAGACAGAGAGTGAGGGAGTAGAGGAAGGTGGCTTCTTCTTCAGAATCCTGTGGGATGGTGAGTTTCTTGATGTAAGGGAGGAATGGGGAGGGGATGGGGAGGTTGGTGAGGAGGGGACAGTGGTCAGATTTGAATTGCCAGTCGTCATGTATTGAGTGGACTGGGCTTGGCTGAGAAGGGTCATCTGCCATGAAAATGAGGTCTATGACAGATGGATGCTTATTAGTGTCAAAAGGGATATGTGTATACTTATAAATGTCCAGAGTGGAGAGAGTAAGACCTAAATCATTCATAATATTGGTCAGTAAGTCACTGCAAGCAGAGTGGTGGAGGCAGTGTTCATCCCACTCTGGTGAATGAGAGTTGAAGTCTCCTCCCACGCAGACAATGTCAATAGGGAGGAGGTGGGAACATGATTCAAGATATGAAATAGAAGAGTCGTTGGACAGGTCAAGATAACAGTTGAGGAAGTATAATTTCCTATTGGGAAAGGAGAGCAAGATTAATTAAAAGTCAGTTGAAAAGACAATGTCTGGGTGAGAGGTGGGAAGAAGGGGATTGCAAGAGTTGCGCATAAAAGTTGCAACCCTTGGTTAGTCACTGTCTGGTACAAAAATATGCCAATTGGGGTTGTAATTGGTGCCTTTGTATGGAACTCCTTCAGAGTTTTCAGACAACGGGATGTTGCATATGACACAGAAGGGGGGTTCTTGGATACATAAAATGAGAATGTCTTTGAAGCAAGGGTCATTCAAAAGGATTTCAACAGTCTCAAATGAATGATGGATGTTGAAAAATAAAATAGGAATTGTGGAAAGAGGAGTGGGGTTGTGAAGAGGTCCTTTAGACATTCACAGCCCCGGAGTTGAAGTCTCGGCAGTTTTTCTCCACCTTGAGCTCTTGGAGCTTCTTGAAAATCCATTCCTGATCAAAATGGTGTCAGAAAAATGGGCACTTGTCACTGTTCACATGATGATCTTTCGAGTCACATGAAAGGCAAGTGAAAGAGGTCACATGGGGACACTCTTTAATATTGGCAGGGGTGGGAGGATGTGGGTTCAGACTGGTTTTGCCATGGCAGCAGAAGCCGTTGCAGCAGTGGTTTTCAGTGTGGTGGAGATCACCACAGATGGTGCACCTGGGGTTGCATGCTTTACATAAGTGGGTTGGGTGACCCCATCTCCAGCAGCAGTTGCAAAGAGGACTGGCAGTCCTCATGGTCGCTCCCCTAAAGGTACACACTCGACTCTCAAAGAGGAGTGTGTGGTTGATGAATTGTTTGGCCCAGGAGGCTGTTTGAGAATTCCACAGGTCAAAGAATAGGATGGCTGAATCTGAGTGGGGCGAGACCCAACTGAAACAAGGTTTGCTGGCAAGGTAGTTGATGATGTCAGCATAAGGCGAAGAGTTGATGACTTCAGCAAAGTCATTGGATGTGTGTGGTGTGCCATCCTCCCTAAAGTACAGGAGGTTGGTGAGTTTGATGAAGGATTTCGACATTGGGAGAGTGGGGATGACAGCATCTCAGATGTCTGGAGAAGTGAAGGCAGACTAATTGGAATTGGTGATGCCCTTTTTGATGATGAGGAGGTCCTCATCTGATGCGACTTGGCTGGTGTTCAACCAGAGAGTTTTCTCACTCATCTTAGCAGACTCAACTTTGAGGTTATAGCCCTTTTGGTAAAGGGCATTGTTGCAGTTACAGACCACCAAGTCAAGCAAAGTGATCATGATTGGCTTGAAAACGTCATTGAAGGGAATGATGACATTTTTGTGCAAAGGCCCCTGAGTGGCCTTGGGTTTTTGGGAGGGGTGGGGAGGAGATGGTATGGGGGAGGAAGAAGGGGATTTAATGTCTCTGGATGAGTGGAGGAAGTTGGTGATGTCAACTGGCAACATTTGAGGGAACTGATTTTGGAGAGCTGCATATTTGACTAGCTCATCTGATTGGAGGGGGGAGGGAGATACCACTTTGGCATATGATGATCTTTGGATGGAAGGAGATGGGACAGCAGACCTGTAGTTTTCTGGACAGGTGGATCTGTTGATAGGGGGAAGGGGACCTGGAGGAGTAGGGTGAGGTGGGAGGGGAGTTTTGGGGGGAGGGGGGTGGGGGGGGGGTGATGATAGGCTTATGCTGTTCTTGAGCTGCTATTGGTTTGGGTGCTCGGATGTGGCAGCATTTACCCATGGTGCACCAGGGGTTAGGGTTAGAATCAACACCTGAAGGACGAGAAGTCTCTTCAGGGTTGATAGGAGGACGAGAAGTCTCTCCTTTGGATGGACTAAAAGTCTCATCCTTAAGAACGGAAGGCTGGGGGGGTAGCATGTCAATATCTTTGTTTAAACCAGATGACTCACCTGGTTTATTCTGGTCGACAGCAGGAGGGAGGCGCGAGAGGGCAATTGCTCGTGCCATGTCCTTGGCAAATTGCGAGTCTGAGCTCTGGAGATTCCCAGTAGCGTCAGAGATGGGGATGGGGGAAGAGCAACTCAGATGGCTCTGAAGGCCTTTCAACCCCCTGTTCCATCCACCCTTCCATCACACCGGCTTGCGACGATAATCTCCAACTCTCCCCAGAGATCGCTCCTTCCTCCCACTGTCTCCTCACAGAGGCTCAGTCTATCACTGCCTCTCATGGCTTCACTCCCCCAACTCTGGGCACATGGGATGAATCCAAACTGTCTGACCCCCTCCCTTCCCTTCTGACATTCACCCCCATGTCCCTCCCTCCCAGCAATGTGCAGCCACATGAGGCAGTGCTTACGACCCGTGGAACGGATTGGTCATCAATCTGTGACCGCATTTTTGACGCCATTTGTGACATCAATGTCACAAACACTAATGACCTTGAGGGTTTGAAATTTGCCTCCTCCCTCCTAGGCTTCATCGTCCGTTACTTGTCCCAATCGGCCCAAACAGACAACATCTCCAAATTTGGAGAATTTGAGGGAACTATGCACCTCATAGACCTCCTTTGCACTGTTGCGCATTCTGAACAGATGCATAACCTCTCTGTCCCCTTTGAAGACCATCACCTAAGTCTTCACCAGTTCATCTCTATGCAATTCCCTCCCCCATGCCCCTCTCCTACCCCCACTCCCATGAACACGCAACAACATCAAGAATGCCAGGCTGAAAAGGCACTGGCCATGTCCTCCCCTTCCCCCAAAGATGCTCCTGGGCATCTCCAGAGCTCTTCCCTTAACTCCTCCCCTGATGCCACTGGGAATCTCCAGGGCTCAGATTTGCAATTCACCAAGGACATGGCACGAGCAATCACCCTCTCATGCCTCCCTCCCACCAATCCAAATAAACCAGGTGAGTGCTCTGGCTTAAGCAAAGACATTGACATGCTTCCCCCCCCTCCCACTGTCCCACAAGGCGAGACCAACAGTCCACCTCTAGGGGAGACTTTGAGTCCCCCAGCAACCTCAGGAGAGACTCTAAGTCCTCCCAGGGCCAAGCTCAGTGCTAAC
>JAEUWR010000172.1:0-24888 GCA_018524895.1 Podaxis sp. C-F-101400
TCGCGGGGAGAAATCCCAACGAATTGCGCCTGCAGTTCATCAGAAAGCAACTCACAGCTTTACAAAACCCCTAACCCCCGTATGAATGTTAATATAACTAGATAAACCATTTGATTCCAGGTTGACTACTTACCTGGCGGTGGTAGTGGTGGTAAGAGGACAAGAGAAGATGGTGAGTGAGAGCGCGAGCTGGGATCCTTTTTAAGATGTTTTTGATGTACGGTCCTGTCACAGAAAGCTTATTGAGGCTCTCTAGCGGCCGCTGCATTTTCCATGGTGTGGGTCGCTTGGAAAGTCAAAATCCCTAAGGGAGTGTAGAAACACGTAGACAGTCTGGTTTCTGGGTCGATTTCTTTAGAAAATAAAAGGGAGGGTGCGGTCGATCCATCCCCAGGCGGAGACGTTCATAGCTCAACGCCCCCCTCTGCTCGTAGTGAATAGCGACATGTTAGATTATCTAGACCATGAAACGAATACTTGGCCCAGGTGGTTGGGGAATCTACGTATGTAACCGGTGAATTCGGCGACCTCGAGAGAGGATACGGAGCATACGTGGCTGAGTCAATGCGGTGGGTCGGATACCTTTGGATACTGTAGCCTACATTCGGGCAACTCATGTTGGCATTCGAGCGATTTCGCTTGTAACATTGTATATGTACATCAACTGGTAACTATGTTTAGCCCCGTCTGCATGACATCACCGGCTGTCTGGTTTGGGGAATCAAATTTCCCGTTTTAGAATGCCCAATTCCCGCTAACCCCGCTTAAACGCGGTGTTCGGACATCATCACTTTCTTTGCCGCAGTCAAAACGGGGGCAAATCCTCGGCAATGTCATCAAGACTCTCAGCCGAACCACGAGAAGCGGGTGACCTTCTTTCCCAGGCACCGAAGATTCCCTGGGCTTCGCTTAGAATAGCCGTACAAACGGAAAACGGAAAAAGCCAGCCTTCCCAGAGCACGCACGCCGAGAAATAATACGAGCGTGGACAAGCAAAGCTTTAGCTTTGGACGAGGATCCAACAGTACACAGACACTGATCCAAATCATCCCTCGGGACTGGTAAATGTCCCCTACTTCAAACGAAATGGATCCACAACCACCGCTGCGGATGTGGCAACGGTCCTGTATATATATATATATATTTATATATCAATGCCCCCATGTGATGACCTTGGCGAGCTGTGGAATGCTCTAGACCACACGTACAGCGCGGCTTCCTGACAGATCCATCTACCTATCCTTCGTTAAAGACATGCCATGGTTGTCTCAAACAGAATGTGCTCGCTGACGCCCTCGTTAGCTACATGAATACATCAGCTCCAGGCCCCAATCAGATGGCATGGCCCGCATATTGAATTCCATGCATCTGAACGGCTCACCCGCTCCGTCCTCACAAATATGGCTAATGTATGCATAACAACAGGGCAACAGCTTGATTACTTCAAGACCTCCGCCTCGGTTGTCGTCCACTGACCCCCACCACTCAACCTGCAAGACGTTCTGACCCATAGTCCTCCTCAACACCATGAATAAGTTATTTGAGATGGCATTCGAGCACTTTCGCTTATCGGATTGCGTATATCAACATGGTGACTATATTCAGCCCTTTTGTATGACACCACTGGCTGTCTGTTTGAGGGAACCAAGTTTCTGGTTCTAGAATGTCCAATTTTCCACTAACGTCAGCCCACTCGAAACATGGGTGCGTTCTGGTTGCACCGGGGACACAGGTGTATGTGTACAGTCACCCGAAACGTCACCAGCTATCCTGTGCATTCGGGGCGCTTATAGACATGTGTGGTGTATCATAACCAGTAGAATGGCAACATTTGGATAAGAAGGCGCGAGCAGGTACAGTAGGGGAGTGTGGAGCTGGGGTTCTCATTCAAGCGGTCCCTCATACAAGAAAAGTACTGGTACTAGTCTAGTTTCCCATAGTCCTTTGCACGACGTCGTCCCAACACGGCTTCAATTTCCTTGGTGTTTGCATTTGCCCATGCCTGAAGGTCTTTCTTCACCTTGCGCTTCTTCTGTGCCTCCTTGACCAGGGAGTGCCATGCGCCCATCGAGACCCTCATTTCCTCCAAGTAATTTGTAGCATTGGTATCAGCGTTCTTGGGGGCGTTGCGGATGAGAGAGAGGAGATTGTCGGATGCAGCTGCCGAACGAGGCCACCATTCTGCATGTTGGAAGTTGAATCCCCCGTGAGCGGCAATTCTGCTAAAGGTAAGGACACAGTGGATCGTCCCCGGAGGCATGACCCAGCAGAGCTGTTTGTCGTCATCTACCAGCAGGGTCTCCAAGCCGGCCATGTGTTGAATGGCGTACGCCGGGTTGATACGGTGGTCATGACCAGCAAACACACTTGAAAACAAAATAGAGAAATTTTCCATTGTACCCGGCCAGAAAAGCCATAGTTTCTTTCCCGAAAAATGTGAGATATAGGTGGAGGACGTCCAAGTGTCGACGTGGGGAAAGGTGATGGAAGCGCCAGGAACGAGCGAATATTGCCATGGCGAAACCGCTCCGTCTTCCTTCCAATGGGACACCACACCAGGACAAGGGCGGATATCTTTTGGGAGCTCAAATTGAGACTTTTGTGAGAGAACTTTGTCCGGAATCTGAAGGACGGAACACAAGGTGATGTTCGAATTGGAGCCTCGAAGAAATGCATCCATGACGTCCCACAGGCCTACGTCAGTCATGTCTGCTTGGCCAGAGTCTGTCGCAGCGACGGTACACTTGGGCGCTCTGGAATACTCTTGGAGAATGTCACTGATGGAGGGAACATTCTGGCATACAAGCGGTTGACAGTGTGTGATGACCCGGGATTCGGGCTGGCCGCTCGGGTCAAGTGCCTCTGGACGACCGAGAAGCGCATGCAAGGTGTCTAGACCGAGTGTTGTGTTGCATTTATTGACAAAGGAAATGCAGGACCATTCTTGGAGGAGGGGGTAGATCCAAGCGTTTGGAGATGCGGACACGGGGGGAGGGTTTGACGGCAAGGGGAGCGGTGCAGAACCGGGAACTGGCGTATCTATAGAGAGAAAGCCGGAGACAGGCGGGAAGGGGAGGGGGGAGTGAGGTGGACATGACAACAATGCGCCCAAAGAGAGTGAGGGTACCAGTTGTGTTGCGGAAGTTGAAGCAAGCGGAGGTGGGGGCGTCGTAGCCGAGGATGTGCCTTGTCCTGTGTGGGGGTGTATGCGTGTGTGCGTGTGCGTGTGTGTGTGTGTGTGTGTGTGTGTGCGCACACGGTTTTTTGTGTTTTTTTTTTTTTTGATGAAGGGGAGGGGAGGGGAGGGGAGGTTTCGTCATTTATTGAGAGAAGACTAAGACAAATAATAAGATAACATACGTCGTTCACAACCCTTGATAGACTGATGACTACGCCAGGCCATGGAATGAGTGTTGAGTTGCCAACTGCGATATAGTGGATGATGGATCCCGCTCGCGCGGCTAGGTGGATGTCGATTTTGCTTTTCCCATATTCCGTTTGTTTTGAGCCACAGATCTCCAGGGGTTGCAGAGATGTCCGCCTGCTTGTTACCGCGACGATGCGCTGCGACCTGGGTAAAGTCTTGGTCGGCACACTGGAACCACAGGTCCCCAGTGCCTCCTTGGCTCAAGTCTGGCCCGTTGATAGATATAAACAGGCGATAGGCACATTTGGCGGTGGACTCGGTCAGGGTGAGGATCTCGACAGTCATGGTAGCGGGTGCTAAGGATAGGTAGCTTAGGCGGCGCTTCCAAAAATCGAGGTCATTAGAAGTTGGGGCCGGAATGCTGCCAGCAGTAAAATAACTCCCACGGGTGCATCTCCCGCCCGCCCGCCAGCCCGCCTGCAGCACTACGGACCATGATAACTCGGGAGACTCTGAAGGCCAAGTAGCAGAGCACAAGCATGTTTATGTCTATCTTGATTTTATCGGACTGATGAACACGCGCCGGGGTACAAAGCTTAAGTAGCGAATCGTAAAACGGGAATACATCTATACAAATTATGCGAATCGTCAAACGGGAATACCTCTATGCAAATTGTCCGATTTTTAATTCCCACGGGTGCACCCCCCGCCCGCAGCACAACGGACCACGGATAACTTGGGATACTCTGAAGGCTAAGTAGTGGAGCCCAAGTATGTTTATGTCTATCTTGATTTGATCGGACTGGTGAATACGAGCCGGGGTACAAAGTTTAAGTAGCGAGTCGTAAAACGGGAATACCTCTATACAAATTGTCCGATTTGCCGGTCCGCCTCGGGGCGGTGTGTGTGTCTGTGTGTCTGTATGTGCGTCTGTGTGGGTGGGTGGGTGGAATCTTGATCGCCCCGGGCTTCGAAGGAGGCAGGCTGGATTCCAATAACGGAAACGGACCTCGATTTGGGAGGCATTCTTCTTCTTCTTCTTCTTCTTCTTCTTCTTCTTCTGTTTTATTTTTTCTTTTGACGTATAAAGTTTAACAAAGGGCTGCAAGTACATTGATTTAAGGCCAATGCATGCAGTGCTCATGGATTCGTTTGCCGCGTTTCCCCACCCCCGTGTAATATCCCGCAATGCCTCATAACAATCAGCGTACAAGTGGGTATAGGACCTGCAACCACAACTGTCATCGGCGAAGCCATCGCCCCGACATCCTCACCGGAATACACATCTACCATACGTAAGTTTTGACACATGCATACCAAGTTTTGCACACCCCCCGAAAAGGGGGCATTCTGAGTCTTTAGCTGAACATTGGGTCCAGCGATGGAAGCGGTACAAAGAGCCATGTAAAACAGCACCAATGCACTCCTCAGTGTCCGTCGGCAGAGAACGGTCAAAGCGACAGTCGGCCCACGACGTGCGCAGAGTACATCCGGTTCGGCCACCGTCTCTATCACGGCGTCCTGAGCACAGCTTCGAAGAATCGCGTGTTGAACCTGTATAAACAGGCGTGGATTGAGTTTCATAACCAGCCGTCCAACGCCCCTGTCCCTCTGGTTTCCGCCCCCTTGAACTTCGATGGATCACCAGTCGATTTCGCAAAAGACGAGCGATTCCCGACCAATGCGATTTGGGCTTCAACTGTGCCAGAAAATCCAATGCAACGCCAGTACGAGTTTCCTGTGGTAGAGATTCCGTCCTTCCAGAGCACGATACAGTCCACCGCGCGAGCAAGAGTAGCCCAGGCGCTGCCACAACCGTCAGGATCCGGTAGTCCCATCCCGTCCCAGAGACGTCCGCCGATAGAAAGCCCTGCTCAGGCAGCATCATCTCTGACGCCGTCCTCGTCTATCTCGGCCCTACAGAGCATGGTACAGTCTACCGCGCGAGCAAGAGTAGCCCAGGCGCCGCCACAACTGTCAGGATCCGGTAGTCCCATCCCGTCCCAGAGACGTCCGCCGATAGAAAGCCTTGCTCAGGCAGCATCATCTCTGACACCGTCCTCGTCTATCTCGGCCCTACAGAGCATGGTACAGTCTATCGCGCGAGCAAGAGTAGCCCAGGCGCCGCCACAACCGTCAGGATCCGGTAGTTGCATGACGGCCCCAAGACGCCCGCCCACAGAGAGTGTGACTTTGCGGACCCTTTCAAGCTCTGTTCAGGCAATGCCACCTCTGACCCCGTCCCCGTCCGTTACCCCTAGCTTGTCGAAAGAGCTAGGGACGACTCCAGTCACCCATGGGGATACCCGTGAACCATCACCGGTCGCCTCAGTACAAGCCCCCCTCTCCGAGACCCCCAGACGCAACACAAACGCTGAAGAATTGATGACGTACTTGAAGCAGCACAATTTCGACATTGAAATGGCCCATCCGTACCCGAGGATCAAAGATGGCTTGATTCCGGGTCTATCTGGAGTCACACTCAGAGACGCTCGCGTGCTACGGGTGATTTTTGTCGACAACCCAGAATATCACCTGGCTCCCAAGTTACGTGAAGATGTGGCCACATCAAAGATTGTGGTCAGCGAGGAAGAGTTCGAGGCGCTCATCCAGGCTATGCCCCAGTCGATCAAGCGGGTGAGCAAAAGAGGCGAGATAAGCTTCCTCCAGTGTAACTCTTGGGTGGGTACCTGGGCACACTCATGGGCGCCGCCCGATCGGCAGCGTTCGTCGTTCACTAACGCCTAACCCCTCAGCTGAACCTTCCGTTGATGATGGGACGCTCGGGTCGTTGGGAAGTCACCTTTATGAGCTTTGAGACGTTCATAAGGGCATTGGTGGATCCACAGACGGAGGAACAGTGGGCAGCGCTAACACTTGTCCTCAAGCATACCGATTTGATTCTGGGGGGAATCGACTTTTCGTCGGCTTTCCTGTGAGTTGAGGTTTTTGTCCCTTCTTCTTCTTCAAGGCTCTCTTTGACCTAGGACTGTCTCTGTATTCAGCGAGTTCCTGGGCTTTAAGCCCAAAGAGATGTTCAGTTTTTACAGCAGGATCGTCAAGATCAGCAAAAAGGTCGCGGTCTGGCCTAGTCCAGAAGACCAGCTCAACTGCGGCGCAAAATGTCACCTCTACCACCAGCTGGAACTGTGCGCAATCTCGATGGGGGAGCCATACCCGATTCGCTCATTGATCACAGAAAACCCTGAGGACGTCGGGGAGAGGATTCTCAAAGGTGGGTTTTTTTTTTTTTGTTTGGCGATTCGAAGAACAGTGATACAAGGATCATGTGTGATTGTCAGGTAAGCTACAAGCCGTACTCAAAAGAGAGTATAGCGCCTGTAGCCTTCACGTCGTCACTCCAAACTCGTCCTACTCGGTAAGGGAGATGCGCTCCAAAATAAGGGAGGGAGATGCCATTTGGGCCCAACCCGGTCACGATTTCACCCGACCTCAGTGGTTCGTGCAGCCCTACATTCCCGAGCTGATCAACATGGGCGAGCTTCGGGCGTTTGTCATCAACGGCCACTTGATGTACACGATCTGCACAAGACCCAGTGAAGACAACTTGCACGGAATCGATTTGGAACGAGTTCAACACTTCGTTCCATTGGAGAGGCTCAGGTAAGCAAAGTCCACTTACCTGCTTCCCCACCGGCGTCGCCCCCCTCTCCCCTAATAGAAATAACTAACCCCCCCTTCTTCCTAGCCACCCTCGACGACAGGGCGAATTCCTGGCACACTTTGCGGGCAGTACGCCCATGATCAGCGTCGAATTGAACACGGATTTCCATCGATACGTCCTCAAGACGGTAGGGAAGTTGATCATTTTGACGGAGCGACAGACCGGCCGGTTCAGTGATCTCAGGATTATGTGCCGAGTCGACGTTTCAGTTTTCTGGGATCGCCCGAGCGGCCGATACAGATATTTTACAAACGAAATCACGCAAGGCCTGAATACAACTGCATTCGTCGACGAGACGCCCCAGTCAGAGGTGGACTCTTTGTACCGCGACTTGGAAGCGAGTCTGTACCACGTCGTTAGATCAAGGTCACTGTTGGTATCACCACCTGCTTGCCCTCGTGTACGAAACGATAATTGATTGTCATTCGAATTGTAGAAAATGTTTGTACATTGCTCATGTGAGCTTCCCTATCCCCCGCTTTCCTTCTTGTCCTTTGCCTACTGTGTCTGGCACCGCTGCTGTGTACATGTGTATGTCGGGTTAGTAATGCTAATGTAACAACTGGTTGGGCGTCGTGGACGTACGAGGATCAATAAGATACCCCCCCATCGGTCCCTCTTGCTTTTCGGGGGGGGGGGGGCGGGCGCGACTCCCATTCTGTTATGGACGAGGGCCAATAGGTAGTCCTCAGCCGAGATTTGGTGACGCCCATGCATATGTAGGCACGCGTACGGTGGGGTTTCAACTGTTGGGCCGAAAGACCGCTCTTGGGGTCGTCGTTGGCCGGCCAGGCCAGCCATCCTCCAACTTGTCCATGGATGGTATATACTCCTTCCAGTATGTTTTGACTAAGCAAATCAAGGGAAGAACGGAATTTTGGCTTTTGTACAGGTTGGAAAGTAAGTTCGCATATTCACCTTGCCGCTTAATCTCGAGGTACTGATGACCCATCCATTTCAAAAGCTGTTCTAGCTCCTCTTGACGCGACTCGGCTAGCCACTGCATTTCCTCTTGCAGATCATCTTGCTTTGATCCAGCAGGATCCTGCTCGGCGTCCTCACCGGGGGCGGTTTTCTCAAGTCTTCGTCGTTTCCTGAAACAGTCACGGACCATTTTGTCAACAGCTGTGGATGTACGAAATGTGAGTCAGCAGCAACCTCTTTTATCAATTCGGGATAAAACCTACTGGTGTCGTCATGAGGGCTACGGCGATGTCTTCGGGAACTCATGTTGAAAGATGAGCAAGAAGGAGGAGAATATGTAATTCAACGATTTGATAAAGTCACCGTCTTGAGCTCTTCCCATGCCTTGATACGAGTGATTGATGAAAAGGACAGAGGGTAAATATATATATATATATATAGAGAGAGAGAGAGAGAGAGAAAGCTCTGTATATGCATCGCGCTCGTTATTCTACACTCATTATTGGACAAATCAGGGGCGCTTCTCCGTACTTTTACACGTGACCAAAGAAGGATGTCGCGTGAGAGACCTCGTGTTCCGCGGCAGAGTCCCATTCGACGCGATCGAAAATGCAATCAGTCTTCCAATGCACCGAGATGTTGACTTTTGATGCCCTCCATCGGGGCATGAAATCTGTGAAGCATGTTGGTGAGATATGCGGGGTCCGGGAAACTAGAAAAAGAAAAATAGAGGTGCACCCGGAGAAGAGACGGGTGCGTTTGGAGGAGGGTAAAAAAGCTGGCAAGAATCTTCGGAACGTGGGTGTAGTGCGAGAGCTCGAGGCTGAGCCGGAGAGTGTCGATCGAGTGCGCAGAAGAGAGAAATGCGGTGACATCTTCGAGCGCCTTGCTAGGAGGGATGCTATCGCTGACGCTGATACGCTCGAGTCCGGCCACGTCCAATAGTGACCCGGTGTATTCGCCAGGATTTCCTGATAGAGCAAGGTAATCAAAGCTCATGGCCGCCTTCTAATTAAATACACACATGCGTGCTCACCTCGCCTGATGGCTACTTCGCTCAGCCACAAGACCCGCATATCAACCAAGTTGGGGCAACAATATTGATCGTGTGGGGAAAGGTAAGAGAGGTGGGTGGGTGTACAGCATAAGTGTCCCTGGAAGTGGGGGCTTGGCGAACACGCGTATATATAGAGGTGGAAGAATGGGGGGGGGGGGGGCGGTTTTGGCTATCGCACCCCCCCAACCACTCCGACGATCCCTCTTTCCTTGTTGCTGCCTTGTTGCGAAACTGCCGTATGCGACGATTGCATCTAGTTTCCCGATGAGGAATGCGTGGCTGGGCATATGTGCAATGCTTGCATGCCTGGTCCGCGTTGCTTAGGAAGAGTTGTTGAGAGACTGGGGGTGGCCGGGCTACTCAATCACACGATTCGCGGGACTTATCATGTCGGCCCGCTCCTCAGACTTTTGCGACTGCCCTCCTTCTGCCGGGCGCGCAAAGTACAGAACTATGTAAAAATGTCGCGCATAAAGGTTTATGATGTTTGGCTTTGGTGGTATTCTTGATTGTTGACGTAGAGCACCCGGATATCCGCAGAAGTCTTGATATGAGAGCCGGAAGAGAGGCCCCGCGCTATCTATCCATCGCCCACGTTGCAACATGCCCCCTGTTTCGAGAGGTCACGTGTTTGTCATCGAAGCCGAGAATTGCTGCTCTGGATACAGGCTTGTGTCCAAGATGGCGGAGTTAGCTAACAGTATCGATAGGGCGTCACTACATACAAAACAATGTCTATCCTGAAAAGGAATGCCATAGATGAAGACACGCTTTCCACCCTACAAGCACCCTCGGAAAGTAGGGGTCTAAACACATTTCCTCAAACCAATGGCTTCCATTACCTTATCGCGACGACTTCCTGCAGTGCGATGTGAACCACTGGGGTAATAACCCCTGTAGTACTTCTTGAGGTTTTCATCAGAAAGGGCCAAAATTGCTTCACGAGTGTCAAGTGATGGCAGATTGTGCTGAACTTCAGTCAGAGCAGAGTATCATGACTGATAAGGCACTCACCGGCGCTTCAGTCGGATCATCACCATTCACGAAAGGTACAATTTCATATCGTTCACTAGAACTGGTTGTTCTCGACTCATTGTGCGACTGTTAAACATCAAAGTAAGGCGCGCATGTGGAGCAAGGAAAAGAAAATCCTAACAATTGCTGACGCACGAGTGGACTTTCCAATTTTGCGAATTAAAGCTTGTTCAGCGGCTTGCATATCTCGACGTAGGGCTTGCTCAGTTGCTTGAATCTCTTGATGCAGGGCTTGTTCAGTTGCTTGAATATCTTGACGAATATTTCTCGACGCAGGGCTTACTCACTTGCTTGAATATCTCGACGTAGGGTGCTGAGATCATCGCGAAAGGAATTTTTGAGGTTCTCAACAACTCCCTCGAACGCGGGGGTAGCCACGTTCTAGTGAGCCACCACTATCTAGGCCATCAGTTCATCGATCTGGGGGAAAATGTTTTAAACATACCGGAAAGTAACGCCATTTGCGTCCCATAATCAAAGCCGTTCACAAGATCTGTCCGGGTGACGGGTGGTTGGCTACGGCCTGTAAGGGCAGTTTCTTGGGGACTGAGGCCAAAATATTCTGGAAGAAAGTCGTACAGAAGGCAGTGATGATGTCTCTCTGAAACACAAAAGCTCGGGCGAAATCATCTTGAGAGGGTGGATCGGTTGGCGCTGGGGGAATAGGTACTGCATTCTGACCGGCAGCACTAATGACGGGCAGGGAAACAGGGGCCATGCCAGTGAGTTATGATGTGGTAGCAGGACCTTGCCATCCCATTTCCAACTGGCGGCACGTGAACTTCCCACGGTACGTTAGATTGGCTCTGAAAACCACACTCCCGGCCCCAGCGACGGGAGGGCATATGCTTTCATATGCCCTAGCTCTATTCAATCCGGGTGCGTACAGAAATGTCATATGCTCGATGCCCACATTTTTTCCTTTTTTTTTTTAAAAAAAAAAAAAAAAGAAAAAAGTCAGATAATGCCGCATCGGTAGCGATATCCGATCTGTATGCTGATATAAGATACAGCAACAGTTGAACCGCCACCCGGCGTTTATATCTGCAATTGCTTCCATGTAGGGTCCACATTGTAGTCCACCTTATTGTTTCATATCGAGTCGTGTTTCAGCAGTTTACCTCGTGATTTTGGCTAACATTTCAGTCTATACCTGCCCAGCTCCTCTCTCCTCTCCGACTACTGGTTCCTCGATATTGAACAATAACCCCCGTTCTGTAAAGAATATAAGACTCAGTCACTCGTATGCGGTACGAGAGCTGTTGTATTATGTACCTGTAAAGAATATAAGACTACGAGATAATGAGTAACGGTATGGACTATGTGTAATGGGTGGCTTACCTCAGTCACTCGTATGCGGTACGAGAGCTGAGGAAAGCGTACTACTGCGCTACGTATATAAGCTATTGTAGGGGCTGACAACTAGGAGAATAAAAGAAACATTATCTAAAATGTCATTTCGTATCGGACTAATCTACGTCACTCTAAAGTCTGTGTCGGCACCGAAATCAGCCGCCTCGATCCTGGGCTCGCGTCTGGCTCGGTACGCGCTTGTATTCCAACACGTTAATTGTATTATTGTTTCTGTTACATTCTTCCCCAGTTTTAGTTCAATTACCTTCCGGATTTTGCCCCCTTATGGTCTCTCGTTTCCAGACCTTTTTGTCCGAAATTGTGATTCTACTCATATATGAACCAGAGTACGAGTAGCGAATCCACCGCATATTCATATCGTCTGATTTCACAAACCTCCCTTGCTTTTTCTCACTCGTCGTTGCAAAGCCCAGCGGCTGTTGGATTCGGCCGCATTAGTGGAACTTTCGCCTCTAATGGAGGTAAACACTCTTCAACGCGAGCGAATTGGGAGTGGTGGATCAGAGGACCGGTTTGTGAAGCGGAAGGCAGGTCACTCTGATGCTTCTCTGCATAGACTCTGCCAGAGGTGTATCTAAGCATGCAAGGCGATCATGAGGAATTACACCTGGGCTGAATGTCTGACCGTATACCAACATTTTCTCCATATATATATATATATATTGTAAGATTGCGTTCGCCAGGGATAGACGCTATCTATATACATACAAGCAAAAGGGCGGGCGAAAGGTGATCGATCTTGATGTGACTAGGGAACAAGAGTGGAGAGAAAGCCGCCGGGGGAAGAAGTCAGGGCGCGATTGAGCTCTTGGACTCCACTTCTAAAGGCTTCCATGGACTGGTTCAGGCGTCTGAGTGAATCTAGGGAGGCGGGTACAGCTCTCTGCTGGAAAATTGATCAAGTTAGGGACTTGCACGACGTTTTTATTCTTGGCCGCTGAAATGGGGAGAACCTCACCTGTTGTAGAACATTGGTATCCCGGGATGGTGTTCGGCATGCGAGCCCTAAAGCGGAGCATTGGGTGCAGGGGTCTTGGCCACCTACCACCATTGTAAATATCTTCTGAGCGTGCAATTGAGGGAGGGGTTAAATAGGCGTACCTGGTCGGGGAGCCATACAGGCAACTTTGGCTGCGCGGCAATTCGAGCAAGGGGTTCTACTTTTTGAGGAGGAGGAGAGAGCCCCCCGCACGCGAATTCTGGGTATCCTGACCCGTATAGACCCACGGTCAGACTTTGGCGGCGGGGGCGGCGGCATTGGTGTCCTGGCACTGGCCGTTGGCCGGCCAGACTTGACCTCACTTCCCGGTCCCTTACCTTCCGGAAAGAGTTCTCGAGCGACCCGGGATGTCGTTGAATGATGTTGCCCGCCTGATCTACCACGATGCCCGGGCTCGAAAACCATCCTTGGCATGCTGTTACTTGCGACGTCTCGGCTCCTTGATGGGACGGCGACCTCGGAGTGTTTGGTGATCGCGACTCGGTATGCGTTCGTCTCCTTGAGCCGATGGCACAAAACGGGGTCCTCTGAGGCTAAGGCTTGCATGTCCAAATAAATATACATGGAGAGTGATGGGGAGTGGGGGCGTGGTGATGAGAGCAGACCGGATGGTGGCGGTTGGGGGGGTAGACAGGAGGGAATCGTTTTTGTTCAGGCGGAAGAAAGTATCCCAAGCAAATATAACGCCGTCAATAAGGTTAAACTTTGGCGGCTTCTTACATCACTTCTCTGGGAATAGCATAGCAACAATGATCGGTGAGATAGATCGTGTTAAGAGCCCGACAAAATGTAGCATTTATTTATGTTTCGGAAACAAAGAAGAGGCGTTCCAAATCCAGGAGCTCCTGGTGCTCTTGGTGTACCTCTTCTTGCAATACACTCCACGCGATCCCGAGGTTCTCGAACGTTTGAGTAATGTCGTGGATGGCTTCCGTGGTGCTTTTACATAGTTCTGAGAACGTGCGAAGCAAGTCTACATCTACTTCGAGGGAAGCTTGAGTGACGCGGATCTGAAAGGAATGAGTTAAAGAAAAAACAAAAACAAAAACAAAAACAAAAGGCCGAGCGAAAACAAACACAACAACTGACCGAAGCGGGCTCGCATTTCAAGTTATGAGTGTAGCATTGAGCGCATCTGTACCCCCCTCCTTATGGCAAGGTGTTGAGGGCGAAAACGGAGGAGAGAAACCGGCGGAATGAACAAACTAACCTGGCCGCCATATGCACTCGATCCCCAGGTCTGTGCATCGAACGCACGGGTTCTCTCCTCCAAGTTTGGCTGGGCGGGGTTTGCTCTGTATGAGGTGGTGGTTCCTGCGTGTAAGAGAACAGGGAGAAAAACAGTTTCATTCGCTACGCCACCTTGGTTTGGGACCTGTGTATCCTTTTGGCCGGCTGATAACGCTCAGGAGAGGGGCTGTCTTCTCGCTGTCGTTTGCCTCCAATGTTGTAGGCCTGGGACTGGTTGTTGGATGTACTTTGTCCTTGCATGAGTGGTAAACCCGGATGTTTGGGATGGACGTGGACTCTGTGGAGGTTGAATATATATATACGGATGTACAGAACGGGGATGTTTCTCTCTTAGCCCACAGAAGCATCGAGTCTAAAGTTTACCCGTGGGAACTTTTGGAGCCTGCGCGAAAAAGTTTTTGATTTCTTTTTTTGTCAAACATTGATTAGGGAAGAGGAAAAACGGGGAGCACGCAGCAAAGCTGACCAAGCACATGTATTAGAAGGAAGGCGATTACAGGTGATAACACACGTTGTATGCGAATCAACTGTTGAGGGTGTGGAAGCGATCAAAGAGACGCGACCGATCTTTGTTTTTAGCTTGGATGAGGGTGGAGAGGGTTTTTGCCCCGGTCGAAAAGTCCTCTAGGTGCGACCTGAGACTCTCCGTCGCTCTCTGGAGGGCGTTGATTCGTTGGATCGTGTCTTGGATGAGAGCGGAAGGGTCTTGTGGCGCATGCTGTGTGACATCAGAAAGCGTGTCCAAGGTCTAGGTGAGAGCATCAAGGCCGGACCTTTTGTGGCGGCGCATTCTCAGAACGCCGAGGGCTGAACTTTTGCAAGTTGACCGGGGAGCCACTGCGACTGTGTGTCCACTGATGATCTGGGGATCTGGAAATGAGAGGAGGCGATGGTGAAGGCGATGGTGGCGAGCTCGACGGGCCAGGAGCTGCTTGGCATTGAATACCGCGCTCCCTGCAGCTTTGACAGGGCCGAGGCTGTACTTGTCCTGTGCAGAGAAAGATGGTGGGGAATGGAGCTAGGAGAGGACTCGAGCAACCGTGACTCACCAGGCGGACGCACACAACTTTGGCGGGAATCCAGGCACTGCTGGCATGATTTCGTCACAACCGCACCCTTGCCCTTGCCCTTGTCCTCGGTGCTGTTACTGACACGCTGTTTATGGTGAAGATACGGGTTTGGCGGCACAGAGACGTGAGACATAAAATATCGGGTGGCTTTGGAGGATGAAGGAAGAGGGAGGTTCATGGGACAACCTGCCGTGGCTTGGACCACGTAAAGACGTACGTGTGTGTGTGTTTCTGTGTGTGTGTGTGTGTGGATTTATAGATCCCCAAAGTGATTTGGGGTCCTGAGCTTGTTTCAAGCTTCGGAAAATTGAACGATCCCCAAGATTTTAGATTTGCCGCATTCCTACTTTTACTTGAGCTCACAAGAGGGGTTATCTACTTCTGTCAAGCATTGATATCTCACATCTTCTAGGCCCCGACAGCGGGGCTCAAGACGAAAAGGCGCGCGGGGGTGGCATTGCAGGTAAGAAAAGGCGCGCGGGGTGGCATTGCAGGTAAAACTTTGTACCCAGTATGTACAGTACGGGAAAAGCGACAAGAAGGAAGGAAGGAAAAAAAAAAAAAAAAATAACATAACAAAGAATCATTTCGCGGCTAGTCATCACCTCGAGCTTCGTGTCCATCCTTATCTACCCCTTCTTGATGATTCAAATGAAAGGCTTCAACAACCTGAAGGACCTCCGCCATGAGACGTTTGTTGTCGCGGTTACCCGTTTCGCGGACCTCGGCCAAACGTTGGAGCTCTGTCAAGCATGAGTTTAGGGGAAGCAAGAGGCCGCTCATCGTCTCTTGCAGGCTTTCAATGGCCCGCTCGAGCTTTTCAAAGTGTGCTAAGGATTCATGGTGAGACGTCCTTTTTTTTCCCAGAACAGTTGTTTAATAGTCGAGATGAGACTTACAGCGCTCGACCGTAATGGTAGCGTTCCCTGGGGCGGATTGGTGGGGTCCAGGGCCGCCTACTTCATCTGCGGCCAAGGTTTGCGGGGCAGAGGACGTCTGTGGCGGCGGCGTAGTTTCAACGGGGGTGTTGTCGATGATTTCGATGGTTTTGATGGGAGGAGGAACGGGCGAGGTCGGGGGCGTAGGACCCTCAGGCGTCACAGGCTCGCATCGACGCTTGTGCTGAACGCAACGCTTGCAACGACTGGATGGGTCTAATGCAAATGTGGGTATAAGGGGAATTGCATGACATTTAAGCCAAACACTCACTGCCGAGGGGGGTAATTGTCGTCGGACTGCAAGACCGGTTCTGACTGCGGCAGTTGCGACAGGGGTTGTGCCGACCAATGGAGGGCATCGAGCTGAGATTACCCGGCTGGGATTGGGTGTCACCGGGATGAGGGACCTCTACCTCTGCTTGGGCCCAGACTGGGTCCTGTTCGCCTTCATCATGATCATCGAGCACTATATTAACCTCCACGGCATGAGTGGGGGCTGATTTCTTCACCGGGGGCTCATCATCTTGCATGCGGTCGACTTCAGCGGAGGTATCAACAGAACGGGTGGGGGCGGGAGTGAGAGACGAGGCCGGGAGGGTTTTGTCCACTTCCATGGGCCGGGGAGAAGAGGCCGAACCCTGGGACTGGGATTCCTGCGGAGGCGGGGGGTTGATGCCGGTTGGCTCGTCCTCCAACTGCAACTGATCATACAGGTCCTCCCGGTGCTCGGGGGGGATGTTGTGAAGGAACTCGAGTACTTCCAAGGTCCAGGGCTCCAGGGAAGGTTTCCAATGCTTCACTAGGCGCTGGCGAACTTGCGGGGTGGCAGAGGCAAGGAACTTGATCACAGGACGAGTCAAAGGGGTGGGCGGGGCTTCTGGATGATCTTGCCAATAAGCGAGGACATGGAGACGGTTGGGGCCATCGACGGTGGAAGCGAGGAGGAGGAGGAGCTCGCGGGTGGTTGGTTCGGGAGCAGGATCCCATTTGGCCAGGAGTCGTTCGAGAACGGTCGGCGACGCGGATGATAGGAGGTGTATGTATTCCATTGTCAGCGGGATCTGTGCATTGGATCTCCCGGTCCACACGCTAATGAGGGTGGAGACTTTGGCCTGGGGAGCCTCGAGCAAAAAAACGACAAAGTCGCGTAGAATAGGGTCCAGGGGCGGTTTCCAGCTGTTCAGGCATTCCCAGCCAAGTTTTTTGGCTGTGGAGACCAGGAAGTTCAAGAAGGCGGGCTCGGGTTCGAGTTTCTTGGATTGCTGCGACATCTTCTTGGCGGTTGGGGGGGGGGCACTGCTCATTCACTCACTGACATAAACACACAAGCACGCGCGCGTATATATATATATGTATGTCGGGTGGTGTTTCGGGGTCTTGTTTGATCGGTCTTTTGGTGTAGACAAAAGTTTAATTTAAAATAAAAAAGAACTTTGATGGAACCGAACGGTTTCCTAGGGAAAAAGAGAGCACTTTTGCGGAAGAGGAAATTGCAGTGACGAAAACGCTTACTTTCCGTGTCCAACGACTACAAGGCTTTGTAACCGAAGTACGAAAACAGAAGCGCAAAACAGAAGAGGAGGGATCAGGAGCTCTGTTGAAACGAAGTCACGAATCGTCAGACTACTAATGAAGAAAGTAGAAGAAGTCTTGAATAGGGGAGGGGGGGGGGTTACGATTCACCACTACTCCTAGTACATGAGGCGCATTTCTTTATATACGAGTAGAACTACATATTTGAATTGAGATCTCGAAGCGGGGGGGGGATAGAAAAGAGAAAACGGAAAGTAGCTAAGCAGGAATTGGCTGGGAAATGTAGTAAAACAATAAGGCACCAAGATTAAAAGGGAAGCTGAAGGCGGAATTGAAGGATAGCTGATGTACAATATCAAAACAGAGAAGGAATGGGCTGAGACACCGGCGGAAGATCATAAAACAGAACTGTAGAGATACAAGTGCACATTGAACAATAAAGCGAACGGTACTCGCGCAACAGGTGACGACAGTGGGCCGCTCGATGGCGGGCGCTCCATTGGCTACAGCCAGCAAACTCCGAGAATGGCTCTCACAGAGCCCAGAACATGACTGAGTGGTCTGTGCAGTTCCCTCCGCGGCTGAGTGGTCAATACATCATATGGCCCACGAAGACGCCAAGGCCCCGAGGGCAGAACCGGAAAACTTCCAAACACAAACATCACTCGACGCGCTCCGCATGGAAGCAGCAGGCACCAGTTTGCAAGCCTGGCAGCCAATGTTCCGCAACCCCAAATATCGCGGAAACAGCTTCCGCACTCTTACAGACACGAGTGGAAAGCCACTAAAATCAACGTGCGCAAAGGAGGAGGGAGGGGGGGGGGGGGTTCGTGGCTCCCTGAACTCGACGAGAGTCCCCAGCTGTGCGCACAAGCAGCCAGGGCGGCCATTCTGGGACATGCGGCCGGCTTCTGCCCCTTGGGGGCCGCATCATGCGAGTGCGGAGACCCGCTGCAGACAAGAACTCACATTCTACACGAGTGTCAGCTGCTCGAGGGTTCGCACACACGAGGCGACCAAATGAACCTCGCGGAATTCACAGATTTCCTCAGGAACAACCCCAAGGCATTGGGTAACTGCTCTCTTATCTCGCTCTCCATCCTCTAAGTACGCCTTGGCGTTGGCCAACGCATTCGCCCCAGGCACGTGGCCTCCCCCTGGAGGATTCCATGTCCTTTCCCAAGTGCCTGAGGCGCATCCGGCCTCATGCCCCTCATCGTGTGCGTCTGTATTTGTATTCCTGCCCAGTGTAGAAGAGCTGGAGCCGCGGAATGCCCACCATGCGCCGCGTTATAAATGGTTGGAATAAAATAAAAATAAAAATAAAAATAAAAATAAAAATAAAAATAAAAAAGATGGCGGGCGCTCCGACAGGTGCTGTTCTGCGTTTGGCTAGTCAGAAAATGACGACCAGTTGCCCATCTTCACGAGGAACTGATTGTCAGTCTCTACAAGGTGCAACAAATAACTGGTGGGGTTTTCAATGGACAGATGCTTATGTATTCGAGTGGATATATGACGGGAAGGAATAGACGATGGTGGTAGATATCAGCATTTACGTAGTGGGCAACAGCGGCGTCATTAAGCCATACCCCGTCTTCACTCCCCATCCAGGTGGTTTTTTGTCAAGTGCGGTCAGGCTGCATTCGGGATTAAAAAAGACATTTCCCACTCGGCCAGGAGTGACAGAGTCATCCGCTTTTTTGGGGAGCGGCGTCCACTCAGAGACTTTGTGGTAGAGCTTTCCTGCATAAAAGATGGCTACATCACCGCATGAATACCTATCACAGGTTTAGGTCGGTTATGTTATTTTCATTTCGGACTCGTGTAAGGCGAACAGACTTACTGGAATTTGGCGCCAAGCTGGGGGACCAGGAGGTGGCCCCCAGACTGCCAAGAGCCCACGGGGAAGCAGGCCGAGGGACCAGCGTCGTGCTTGTCCGCATGGGTATGGACTTGTAGTTTGTATACAATCACGCGACCAAGGAAAGGACCGGGGTCTTGCTCGAACCATCTTCCAGCTTCAAAAGCTTGTTGATACACCTGGTAGACGTCGGGCCACACGACGCGAAACATGTGACCGATAACTAGCGCGACACGTTGGGTGAGGGTGTAGAACGCTGGCAGGCTTTGGAAGAGCGAGGATGTCTGGAACAAGTTGCGGCATAAGAACAGGCCTTTCTGTAGTGTTCCAGTTGGTTAAGCTGTGATGCGTAGAGAGGATAACCAGAGCGTACGCGAGGGTCATGGCCACGAGGAGCCCATGCATGAACCAAGTGGTGAGCACCACATGCCTCGCTGGTGTCGGCAGGAGCGGAATAACGTGCCCCTGTCCCATAGTCTTCGTCGTCACTAGAGGCGGGCTCGGCAAGCGAAAATTGAAACATGGGGTCGTGTTTTCCATGACGGGAGTCGGTCTGAGGCTTGGGCGGGGCGGCGGAACACAACTGCTGAATTGCTTTGTGGTATTCGTGGCATATTTCAGGCTGAAAATATCACGAGGGAAATGAGGAATACGATGAGAAACAAATTCAACTCTCAGCTACTCACCAAGAGTCCGTCGTGTATCAAGCGACTATTGTCAATAGCATCTAGATCTTGCTGGGTGCGGCCGATGTATTGCTGCTCGAGAGTTAACGTTTGGGATGGCCTGTCACGAATTCTTTGGCCAAAGTACGCAAAGATGGGGTGGCCGGTCGAGTCTTCGTAAACGGTGGAGTATGCGATGGCTGGGGAGTCGTCAGGGAGCTGCCGTGATATCACCTCCTCCCATTGTGCTGCCCGCTTGTCCGAGACAGGAGATTTTATTTCTTCCAATGTATGGTCAAGGCGAATACGTGTGGCATAGTTGGCGAAAAAGGTGACTCTTCTCGCATCAGCTTCTTCCGCCATGCGTTGTCGAGCGTCGGCGCTGCGTACAGAGCTGGTTGTTCGCACGCCTAGATCAAGAGGACGCTGGATGTCTGGTTTGGGAACCTGTCGTTTGACCTTTTTCGAGGAGCTAGCCGCCTGTGTACGATCCGCGGCCAAAGAGATGGCGGGGTTCTGTCTCGACCTCGTTTTCCGAGGTTTGCTCGTGGACTGAGCATGAATGAGGGGCGCATGTTTCAAAAAATGGGGGTGGGGACTTACCACCATGGTTGTTGGGTGATAGAGAGAAGGAGGTGCGTGCACGTGTTCTCTCGACAGCGGCAGCCAGACTAACTAGTAAGTAGCAGCCTGTCCATTTATGTACATATTACGATTATTGCCGGATTGATGCCAACCTAATTTTTATCACGGACCCGCACGTCAACATAGAAAAGCAGCCCCCCCCCGCCCCCCCCAAAAAAAGGACCGAAGAAAATCGTGTTTATCGTGTTTATTACAGGGAACGAAATTGCATAGCGAAAAAGACAGCAGCGAGGGTGGGAAACAGGTGATAAACGAGGTAGTTAATTCGCGCTACTTATGCATGCAAAACCCCATGCTCCGATCCTGTACGGCAGGGTCCCCGTACGCCGCAAAGGCGGCCTCTGCAATGAGCCAGAGGATGGGAAAACTGTCCTTGATATTATCAAAGAAAATGCCGAGGGACTGAGATGAGCGACTCGCAAACCGGTGAGATACGGCTGGACGACTGGGGAGGTGGCCTTGGCGGGAGGGGTAAAATCAAGGCGACGGGTGGGGAAGGAAGGGCCGTCTTGTGATCTTTGGCGCTGGCGTGCAGAAAGGACTCTGGAGCATGGGTGGCTCCTTGAGCGTAGACATGCCACGGGACTGATGGGGGAGGAGAGAGCGTGAGGAGCTACGCCCTGAATGGCATACTTGAGGGAGCCGAGGCATTCACGTGAGACATTGAGGTGGAGGCATCGGAAACTACCGAAGCCTTGACTGAGGCATGGGCGTGACTGGGGCATTCGCGCGAGGCATTTCCGCAAGTGGGGCATCGGAAGATGCCGGTGCCTCGGCAAAGGCTTCAGCTGCTTGAGAGGGTGGGTTTTTACAGAAAGTCTTTCGCGCACAGAGCCTTTGATAATAAGGGCGAGAAATCCTCGAGTGCCACGCGAGTGTTCAATTCTGCGCCTGGCAACCCTCATACAACTGAAATGTGACGGGTAATCAATAAAAGTCTTGTGCGGCCGCTCATCGGATTTTATTTTAGCGTTCCCGGATGGCGGCTGCGTGAAATTAGACTACTAGGCAGCCTGGATGCTGCGGCCAGCAGTGGCTCCTGGTGCCCTCGCCAAAGGCACATACTGGAGGATGTTAGCCAAGGCAGCCGCATCGGCATCAAGGTGACGGCGCTTTGAACGTCGGCGAGTGCCTGCTCAGAACAGTGGCGACCATGTAGCTGACACTAGGATTACCAGGTAATTCTAAATGCAATTCTAAATGGTGGCACTGGCTGCAATTTCTCGCTCAGCGGCCGCATGAGTAAAGCTTGGGCGAGTGTCCGTACTCTGCCACGTGACTGACGTACTTTAGCATTGTGACCAACGTACCTGGTCATGTGGAACATGCACATTGCAGGCGATAATCTCGGCCTCGGACAACTGTGTTTCCAGCGTGAGCGGAGGGGTATGTGCTTGTGTCACTGGTGCCAGAACGAGCTCTGTGACAGATAGCAGGTAATACATGTGGTTTTCCCATGTGTTGATTGCGGCTGTCATTGTTTTTCGTGCCCTCGTTGAGGGCACGTACCAGAGAGCGTCCACAACATGTAGGATACTCGGACGCTTGCCTGCCGCCATCTTATGCGGCAGAAAGCTGGTTAGTCATGAGACACTATATGGCTACAAGTGGGCTACTGTTGATAGACCGGGCTTGGTGGCATTTTTATCTGCGTGTCCAGGTGCAATTTCTCATGCATCCCCCCAGGAAAGTAGAGCTGCGACCGAGTCCGCACTTTGTCAGGTGACAGACGTACTTGATCATGTGGACCTTGCGGCCGAAACACTGGGCTATAGCCAAGTCGTCGCTCAGCCACCATAGTTGTATGGCAGGGTTGTGCTTGTGCGGCTTAGAGTTAGGCTAGCGTTCCCAGTAAGCCGGGATAGATGTAGTATAATTATGGTCTTTACATGTATTTGATGTGCGGTCAAGTCCGTACTCTGTCAGGTGACAGACGTACTCTACCACGCGATTTCCGTACTTGATCATGTGGAACTTGCGGCTGAAACTCTGAAGATGTCGCTCGGCGACTGCACTTGTATAGTGGGGTTGGTAGACGGTGGTGGATTTGGTGTAGTTGTGGTCTTTACGCGAATTTGATGTGCGGCTGACGCTTCGCATACTTGTTTTGCCTTGATGGTTTCAAGGCCGCAACTTATCATCCAGCCGCTGAGAAAGGTAGAGCCGTGGCCGAAGTGTCCGTACTCTGTCAGGTGACAGACGTACTCTACCACGTGATTGCCATACTTGATCATTGCAGTACCTGCGGCCGAAATCCGAGCCATAGACAAGGCGTCGCTCAACCACGGTAGTTGTGTGATAGGGTTTGTACTTGTGCGGCTAAGAGTTGGCTGGCATTTTCGAGTAGGCGATGATAGACGTAATATAGTTACGGTCATTATGGGGGGATAGTTTGTTGCGTGTGGGCGTACTGTTTTGGTGCCCTCATTCAGGGCGCATAATCTAATGTGTTCATGGAAAATGATATGTGAATTACACACCGGTCCCAAGCAGCGGTAGCTCATGCATACTTTGTGCGCAGAATCCAACACGAGGATTCGTGCAATTGTATAATACAGGGCTGAGCGACTTACCACCACGTTTCGCAAGTAAAATTGGAGTTATTATTCTCTCGAGCCTTTCCGTAGATAGTGTGAATCCCGTCAATTGTCTTGCTTGGCTGCACCGGACCCAAGGCTTCTTTGGCAGTAGCAAATTTTGTGTGGTGGGAGCCATCGGGGTTATAGACGACAGCCTTGTCGGTAGTGTAGGCCTGTGTATAGGCTGTCTCGGACTCCCCTTGGGCTTGTTTACCAGGGGTGATGCGGAAGCCGCTAAGAGCGGTGAGATGACTGGAAAGGTCCCGCGAGTACTTGCTGGAGTTGATTCGCGTAATTCCCCTTGCATGATCAAGGGTAGAATGTAGGGCGTATTCGATGATGGGGAGGTGAGCGCTAGTTTTCCATTGAAGACACTCGCCCTCCTCACTGCTGATCTCGATTCCGACGTCAATCCACCAGCTGCCTTTGTTGCTGGCATTGGACGAGAGGTTGGCGTCAAGGAAGAATTGGTCAAGGTGGAATGTTGCCTCTTCGGGGTGGGCATCATGACGAGTAGCGTGTTTAAAGCCTCGGATGGTATGCATAACAAAACTGCCTTGGGCCCAGGCGACGTCTTCTCTATCGAGGGACAGATCTCGGCCCAGCGTCAGCCGAACGCGGTCCATGAGTTGACCAACTGCGTGTGCAGGTATCATTTTGGTCGCCCAAGCGTGTCCTCCTCTGCTTTTCCGTGCTCGAACCTCCTCTGTCTCATAGGTAGCTGGCGACTCTGAGGCATTGTGGGCGCCAAGCAAGTGTTGAATTGCAGGGCGAGGACCCTTCTCATACCAGAAGGCGCGCTCACGTTCCGTTACGCGATAAGGTGTTCTATCTTTTGGACGCTCCTTGGACCAGAGTCCCGGGAAGAGGATGTTGAGGTGGTCTCTTGGAACGAACGTTCCAAACTCAAAGTTTGGAATCCGATGGAACTCGACGTGTTCCGTTCTGTCCTGAGAAATATCAAATGAGCTAGAGCACAGAGATCATCTGAAATATAAGGTACACTTACATCACCGCGCTCTATAGGGTATTTGAGGTGAATGGAAGAGGTCAAGGCGAACGTAGGATGAGGGACAGCGTAGATGTTGATAGCGGAATCATAATCGCGAGCGAATTTAAGATCGTGGCCTGCGTCGACGTTGTTCCGAGCGGGATCGGTAAAGATTTGCCTCGTTTCTCTGTTCTCGTTGATATATTCGCCAGTGAGGCCAGTTCTGATAAAGGCAGGGTTTTCTCCATCTAAGAAGAGATTGTTCAAGCGGTTGATGAATTGTTCTAGAGTGTGGGAGACAGTAGGAGAGTGGTTGTTACACAGAGAGTTCATGTTCGACAATGTAGAAAGAGCGTCAAGGAATAAGTCAGATCATATATATATATACAAAAAAGTGACCTTAAGCGTGTCAGGACAGCTGTGCGCACGATGCTCTTCACCGGCCAGAGTAGTAATGCCTACACTCAAGGCGGTCGGCAGCGAGATACCTGTACATGCGTTGATCAACGTGGATCAAAAGGGGCCAAGTTCCGCTGGGCATATGACGTTTCACTAAGTGATAACCCCTGAGGATGCAAGTCTTGTTTACAAGACATGATTTGTATTGACAAAGGGTATAGCATTACAAAACAACATGGCCACGGACAAATGGAGAGGCTGACAGAAATCGCCCACCCGCAGATTGATCACATCTGGACCTTACTTACTCGTTTCCCGATGAGCGCTTGGCCTGCTCGTATTCTGCGATTTGACGCTGGAGTTCTGCCATGCGCCTCTCCATCTCCTCCCTCTTCTGTTTCTCTTCATCCGCTCGTCTCTCTGCCTCCTCCTTTTGTCGCCTTTCCTCTTCCTTCTGTCGCCTTTCCTCTTCCTTCTGTCGCCTTTCCTCTTCCTTCTGTCGCCTTTCCTC
>JAEUWR010000170.1:0-17243 GCA_018524895.1 Podaxis sp. C-F-101400
ACCTGGGGAGCCTTGGGGGCCTTGGGAGGAGGAGGGTATGAAGGGGCGACGATAGGCTTACACTGCTCTTGGGTGGCTATTGGTTTGGCGAGGTGAGTGGGTCAGCACTTACCAGTGGTTTGCCACGGATTGGTGCTGAGCTTGGCCTCAGGAGGACTTAGAGTCTCTCCTGAGGTTGCTGGGGGACTCAAAGTCTCCCCTATAGGCAGACTGTTAGTCTCACCTTGTGGGACAGTGGGAGGGGGGGGAAGCATGTCAATATCTTTGCTTAGACCAGATGACTCACCTGGTTTATTTTGATTGGCAGGGGGTAAGCGTGAGAGGGTGATTGCTCGTGCCATGTCCTTAGCGAATTGCGAATCTGAGCCCTGGAGATTCCCAGTGGTGTCAGGAGAAGAAGGGAAAGAGCCCTGGAGATACCTAGAGGCATCTTTGGGGGAAGGAGAGGACATGGCCAGTGCTTTTTCAGCCCGATGGTTTTGATGTTGTTGCATGTTCATAGGGGTGGGTGTAGGGGAAGGAAGGGGAGGGGGGAATTGCATTGTGATGAATTCGTGAAGGCTTAATCGATGGTCTTCGTAAGGAACAGATAGATTGCACATTGATTCGGAGTGCACAATGGTGTGAAAGAGGTCGATGAGGTGCATAGTGCCCTCGAATTCACTGAATTTGGATATATTGTCCATCTGAGCCCATTGAGACAAATAGTGGACAATGAAACCGAAGAGGGAGGAAGCAAATTTGAGTCCCTCAAGGTCGTTCGTGTTTGTGACATCAATGTCATGAATGGCATCAAAGATGCAGTCACAGATTGATGACCAATCCGTTCTGCAGGACATGGGTGCTGCCTCATGTGACTGCACATTGAGAGGAGGGGGGGATATAAGAGTGAAGGTAGGAAGGGAAGGAAGGGGATCAGAGGGTTTGGACTTGTCCCAAGCCCCTGGAGTGGAAGAAATAAAGCCATGGGAGGCAGCTATTGCTTGTGCTTCAGTGAGAACACAGTGTGATGAGGGGGTGAGCTCAGGGGAGAGCTGGTGTTCTTCTTTGCGTACCGGCACGAGGGAGGGGTGGACTGAGTGGGGTGTGCTAAGGCCTTTGGACTCTTCTTCATCTTCAGAATGGCTAAGAGATGCAGCGTCATCTTTGTCATGGACTTTGAGGCTTTTTTTAACCTCATTAGAAAGAAGTTGGTCAGTGGAGATTGACCACTTGGTGCCTAGGGAAGGGGTTGGGGATGGAGGTTGGCAAATGAACGAGACATGGCCAGAAGGCTCTGTGAATGGTCCCTCAGAGGCAGCCCGAGGGAGAGTAGAAGAGGGTGCTAAGCTAGCACTTGAACGGTGGTGATGGAGAATACGAGAGGTGGCTTTCTGCAGAACTCCAGAGGCTCCAGAAGAACCTTTAGAGTCTGCCATAGTTGATTAGGATTGAAATTTGTATTCCTTGTGCTACGAATAACCTGTCCACTGAAGAGTTGGTGGTGGTTACTGAGAAAGGAAGGCATGCATATGAAGCTATCACAGCCAGTTGGTTCAGCAAATGGTCCCTCAGATGCAGCTTGAGGGAGGGTAGAAGAAGGTGCTAAACTAGCACTTGAGCATCAGTGATGAAACATATGGGAAGTGGCTTTATGCAGAACACCAGAAGCACCAGAAGGGCCTTTGGAGTCTGCCATAATGATTTAGTACTGAAAGTTTTATTCCTTGTGCTATGAATAACCTGTCCACTGAGACATTGGTGGTGGTTACTGAGAAAGGAAGTGTGGCAGCAGAGGGACTCACAACAAGAATGGGTGCCCCAATCTCAGGCTCAGGCTCAGGCTCAGGTACAGGTAGATATTAGGGGAGTGCAGGAGAGGAGGGCAACAGAGAGGTTGGGAGAGGTGCAGGTGCCTTTGCCTTCATTGAGTGGGTTTTATGATTGGTTGGAGGGTGCCAGTATGAATGCTCCTGCTGCCAGTTCAATGAGGGAAAGGTCCAGGTCTGGGTTGGCACCTGGGTCAGGGTTGGATATTGCTGTGGAGCCAAGTTCAGGTGCTGTGAATGCAGTGGTGGGTCAGACTCATAACAGTGGGCCAAGGAATTGGGAAGAGGATGTGTTATCTGGTCAGCATTCTTTCTTGACTCACTCAGAGATGGACTTACACTTCTTTTGTTTGGATATTTCTCTAGGGTTCATGAGCACTGATCTTGGGCTTAACCTGGGATTGCGACAACATGAAAGAGAGCAGCATGGTTCAACCACTACCCCTCTTCCTCCAATCCCAGCTGAATCATTCCTGCTCAAGTTGCCAATACTAATATGAACACCACTCACATCACCTCTACAGAGATGATCATCCTCACCAACACAGGATCTGCAAAGAAGGTTTTAGGGAGGCCAGAGCACCTCGGGCACTGGTAATGGTGTGGAATCAATACATTAGTCCAAGGTGATAATGAAAGAAGGAGAATAGCAGTGGGAGAAAGTGAAAGTGCACCAAGTTCGGCACCTTCTGATGCTAGCCACAACTGGTCAAGAATCCCTCTTGGCCCATTGTTTCAGGGAGTGAGGCTGGATGGTGTTGTGGTTGTGACTGTGAAGCAAGGGATGGGTGGGTGTTATGGGAACAAGGTTGGTGCTGCAATCAGTTTGCAGTCACTGTGGTGGTTTGCAGCTGGCATGCAATTTAATGGACTGCTGCAGCTGTGTATCTAAGTGCCTGAGCCTGCCAATCACTGATGAGATCATATATGAAGGGCAATATGGGGCCAGTGCTCACTGCTACCAGCAGTCAGTGCTGGCTGCTGCATTTCCACTCAAATTTCAGCTCACTACTTTTCCCTCAACCTCCCCACCCACTCCAATGCCTCTGTTATAGTGAGGCCGCTTCGGTCCGTAAAGAGGCCCAATACGTATCCACAGATCGTATCAAAGGAAACTTCTCATGTACTAATGGATGAGCTACCTTTCAACGTCTCACTTACAAAGTAAGATCGACGCGTTCAAGATAACTTCAAGGTTGTAGCACAATCAGTTTTGTACCTCAATAGAACTCAAGCAACTTAGAGAGCGATTCAGATTATAAGAGTTCACTTAAATCGTATCACTTATAGTTGATAAAGAGCTCTATTCGAGTCTCCACCTAACCAAGTAGAAACGATGCTTTCTACTTGTTAGTTGTCGACGGCTTATATACCTACGGACAAGGTATCTAAATATATCTACGGATCGAATTGTCTAACTCTATCAATGTTCTTCTAGGAACCGATGCTTGACTCGGAGATTGACTCGGGACGGAGGAAGTCTAATTCTACTTAATATAGTTTAGATGTCTTCGTTACGAAAAGTTCTTTATCAAAGAAGTCTTCTTTTTGATGAAAGATCTAGAATGTTCTACAAGGTATCAAATGTCGTACGACTTTAGTATTACATAATCAGTCTGGAACATTCATGAAAGATATAGAACGAATAAACATTTAGAAGACTAAAGCCTTTGAATTATACAATGACAAATAAGACGAAATTCATTATTAGTAAATGTATAGCGAACATTTACTAAGTTCATAACAGCCTCATTCTGGTAAATCAAAGGCAAAACACCTCTCCACTGCAGTCACAAAGCTGAAGCTGGGGGAGGCAGTGCTGAAACTAATTGAGAATGTTGGCAATGACACTGAAGCATGCATGCTTCTGGCAGCTGCAGTTGATGAGGAAGGGAAGGAGAGATTTTCAAGATATGTGCACACTTGCTTCATTCCCCCTAATTTTCCTTCTGATAAGGCTGCTCAGATTTTCCACCACTTTATGTCATGGGCTGGGCAAGCATTCACAGATAAATCAATATCTGAAGAGCTGGATGCTGCCATTCACATCTGCAAGTGCACCTGTGATGCTTTTAGAAGCAGCAAGCACAATTTCATTAATAAGGCTCACATCAACAAGAAGGCAGTTGTCAAGGTGAACCTGCTTGTGGAGATCCTGACATATTACATCCCATCATTCCCCCAAAACCAGCCTTATCCCCACCACCTCACATTTGTTGCTGAAACTGAAGAGATATTCACAAGCAATGATTACTTCATTCACAAGTGGAAGCAGCCTGACTCTTGCATCTGCTGCAAGCATATTGAATTGCTTGATGCAAGCCAGCTCCAATTCAGTCTCAGACCTGACCAGACCACAATATTTCGTGATGCCTTCACAGGAGAGTTAATCTCTGTTGTTATCTGCAATGCATGCACAAACAAGGAGGCAATAGAGTTTGTTGATAATGCTGTGAGGCTTGCCATTAAAACACAGGTATCAATTAGGGTGAGTCTCTATTTTTCAGTTTATTGCACTGGTAACTAAGAAGCCTTGCAGAAAGAGGACACTGGTGTTCTGGCATTGATGGGCTATGGAACTGGAGCTTGTAATGCTCATATGCTAGATTGGGTGTGCAATGTTCTGCCAAAGACAATACCTAAGTCTCCTCACAAGTCAACTCAAAAGCACAGCATAAAGAAGAAGCATGGATCTGTCCCAAAATCCTCATCTTTACCTCACTCTCCAACCAAGCACATCACCCAATCAGCTGCATCTTCAAAACCTTGCATTGATCCCCACAAACCTCACCATTGATCCAGCTCCTGGACCATGCCACCAGCATTCAAGATTGACCCCAAAATAGTCAATTACAGGTGCAGTGCTGCCTTTGCACTCTTTTGGAATCTTGCTCTCACTATATTGCTAGATGAGGTTATCAAGAGCTTCGACTGCTTCCTTCATGACTTGTGCCCACCCTGTATGATGCAGCTGGTGCCATTGCTCAGGATGAGAATGGCTATGGCACCTACATGGTCACTCTACCAAATCATGAGTTCACCTTCCATAGTGCTGAACTTGCACCTCCCAGTGGTATCTGCACTGAAAACTATGCTTGGTATTGTTCCTTTCCTTAGTAATCTGATGAGCACAATCTTACAACCTCAGTCATGTACACCACAAACCTCAGCAACCCCACAAGTTTGCCATCTCATGGTCCATGTCCCATGAAATTAACCCTGCTTTTTTGTCACTTGATAATGGTGGCTACTTTTTCTTTGTGTCATATGGCATTTGTGTCCAAGCAGCTGCAAACACTGTGATGGCATGGCAACCTTCTTATTGGCACTGCACAAGCTTGCATATTGGAGAGCCTGACCCACAAAAGTCCTCTAAAATCTACTGCTCATGTGGCCTTGCCATCATAACCTCAGATCACTTTGAAAAGGTTTATTTGGACTTTTTGGCTGGAAAGGTCACTGAAGAAGAGGCAGAGGAAGCAGCATTTGCTGAAGGGGATGATTCTGATGATAACAAGGATGAGTAGAATAGTTTTGGTATGCTTAGTTTTCTGTCTATGGCAATCCTAGCTTTCTTAGCTGCATTGAATTGATGCTTGCAATGGAATCAGCTACTGAGATCTGTCTGATCAATTGCCATTAGTTCAGATCATCAATTCAATCAGGGCTATGAGGCACCCTGGCTTGGCCATTCTCTGGCAATTTAACAAAATTGCCAGTAGTAGCCTGGCAAGTGAAATGTACTTTGTACAGAGGACAGTCATTACCAAATGCATTTTCTATCATGCATTAATGCTACCTTGAGAGGTAGAACCATCAAATGCCACCTGTAGAAGTCAGCTTAATGTAGAGTCACCATGGCTCTGGGCTCAAAATGTAAACCCAAATATTCAATTCCACATAAATGAGCTCTCACTTCTACTTGGCAGAGATTAGATTTTCTTTCAGCATGTCATTTGTGCACATCTTCATGCTCTTGAGGACAAATGCATGCTGCCAGGGACTTAAATTGAGGTTCCTATCCCAAAAGTGACTAAATGTCTTCTGAGCTTCAGCAGTTTTGGTGCCAAAGCACTTTCTAAGTGCCTTTGCCACCTTGAAAAGTAGCTATTTATTTTTTTTACAGTATATTGCCCATACTGTCACCATGTCTTCAGTGCTTTCACAATGGTGAAAAGTTCCCTGTCATAGATTTCATAGTTGCACTCTGCTGGTGATAGTGATCAGGATAGGAATGCAATGGGGTGCTATTTGCCATTCTGTTCTTGTGATAGGACTCCTCCAATGGCATACTTGGATGTGTCAACTTCAACTCTGAATTTTCCATCATCTTGGGGTAGTATGGGCACTGGTTCTTCTGTGATATGTTGCTTTAGCTTGTCAAATGCCTTCTGTTGTGTCTCTCCCCATTCCCATGGTTGACCCCCTTTCAGCTTGTGTAGTGGTCCTGCAATGTTGCTGAATCCCTTGATGAAGCATTGGTAAAATTTTGCAAATCCCAGGAAGCTTTTGACATCCTTGACTGTGGTTGGGGTAGGCCAGTTCTTGACTGCTGCAATCATTTCTTCTTCCATCTTGACCTTCCCATCTTCTACAACTATTCCCTGTATAGGTACCTCCTTCACATCAAACACACATTTGGACCATTTGAAGTATAGCTTGTATTTGTCTGCAATGTTGAGAAATTGTCTTGTTCATTCTTCCAGTTCTTGTTGTATTCTGCCTGGCATGACAAAGTTGTCTATGTAGTTGACCAATGTTCTGTCCTATAGTAATTCCTGAAATATTGAGTTCATCATCCTTTGGAATGTACCAGGTGAATTGCACAGTCCAAAGAACATGACTGTGGGCTCAAATAAGCCTTCATTCATCAGGAAAGCTGTCTTCCACTCATCTCCTTTTTTGATATGCACATTGTTATACCTCCATATGATGTCCAGCTTGTTGAAATATTTCATGTCCTTGAGTTTGTCAATGATTTCTCCTATCAGTGGTAGTGGGGTCTTGTCCTTGATCATGACACTGTTGAGCTTCTGATAGTCCTGTACCAGCCATTTGGATCCATCTTTCTTTGGGATGAAGAAGCAAGGTGATGCATAGGGTGATTTTGATGGTGTTACAAGGTTCTTCTTTGGCTGAGCGACACCTAAGTCGGAGCCTATCCTTGTAAATGGGACGAGCAGAGATCCTTGTCCTCTACAGGTCTGAAGGGACTGCTCTGTTTAACCTCGGGTGGCTTTGCACGTTGTCTCTAGGCAGCAAACTCGTTTTAGATCGCACTCTCCGTAGGACAAACGATGACAAGAAGCTCAAGAGGGAAAAGCTCAGATACAAGGGCAAAGAGATGTAGACTTTACAGGCTACTGTGGCTCAAGGTCTTATTCAAGCACCAAGAGGTAACATGACATAACACAGCGTAAAGATTAGACTTGCTAATCTACGACACTCGAGTGGTCTACATATACAAGGTCCTATGACTACTTAGGGAAGTAGATCAATAGTAACATAGAAGACAAAAAGGTAAAGGGGAAACACAAAAGGGAACGCATAAGGCATAGAGGAGGAGTACATATGTCATAGGGTGAAAGTCTGCAGAGGTGAACATAATTGATGTGAGCGAAAATACAACAGAGAGTACGGAACTGATACTTGGTCCGAATATAGAAAGTGTCTGAAATAGGAAGTGGTAAGTTCAGCGTTCAATCACAGGTCGTCGTCACATGGAAAGTATACTCCGTGGTAGCGACATGCTTCATCTACCTTCTCGCACATTTCCCAGTCAATCTCTTGTCGCAACTCTGTAGTTTCCTGCCAGAGGCTGACCATCATGCGTTTCATCAAATCCCATTCTTCGTAGCTCTGCTCTCCGATGTTCTTGGACTCCTCAGTGTTCTCGGCATCTTCAATATTCATAACATGATCCCTTTCGTAAGATCGAGTGTCCTCACTCGACTCAATGACTCCCAGTAACGTTCTCATCGTCGTAAGGGTATTCATGCATTCCTTCTCCTGTGTCATCCATGACACTTTGGAGGGTGCATTCGATTGATCAAGCAGACCGTCGTCGAGGGCGAATGCATCAGTCTGATGCTCTGGGGATGATGGAGGTATTGATGGCAGTTCGGGAGAGCTGTGGAGGAGATCTGTCATGGCGGTCGTCAGCGAATCTAGGTCCTCGGATGTTATCGGTGGTGGTGAGGCCTGCCTGAAGGAGAGTGTGGCGTTGCTGGTGGTGCGGACGAATGGGCGAAGGAGTTCTTGTGTCTCCCGACGATTGGGATCAAGTTGCAGAGGAGGAGGGAGGTGATACGGGGAGATTTGGGGAATGAGCATCCTGGGGTCGATGGTCTGTGGGAGCGAAAGTTCCTCATCCAGTATCCTGGTGCCTGGTAGTGGTGGCGTGGTCGGCGAGTCTGGCCATGGCGAGCTGGGCTCGGTCAGCGAGGATTCTGGCATAGTGGAATGGTGGATGGGTTCTGATGGGATTGAGAAAACAATACTTCTGGTAATGCCCGGGGGCGTAGTGGCGGCAGAAGGGGCAATAGTATCTCTGGCATTGATCCGCCCTATGACCCACATTGCTACATTGATAGCAGGTGGCGTGTTGGTCGGATACGGTGAGGATAGGGCTGTCAGTAATAACAAGTTCTGAATTTCCAGAAGTTCTTGCCTCGGCGTATTGTCGATCCACATCAGGAAGTTGCTTGGATACTGAAGGGTTTCCTTGGTTCCATCGGGGCGAGGGGTTGCGAGTAATGTTGCCAGATCTAAGTCCAACTTGTGGGTGGAGAAAAGCAGATAGGTCTTCTCACGCTTGCAAAATCGTGTTGTGGGCGCCTCGGAGATATCGCCTTTCTTCATCAAGTCCTGGCAAGTCAATAATCTGAGTAAGGCGGATATTGACTTTGTCGGCCAGTCTGTTTGCATGGAGCTGGCAATGTAACGCGTTAAACCAAGTCGACTGGAAAGAGTCGAATACTTCAGTTGATTGACCACTGCGCTCAAGAGTGGTCCTTGCTCGGGAAAAGGCATCTTGGTATAGAGAGTCGAGTCGTACGGTGGCAGAAAGAGCAGCATCGCCTGCTTCTTGTAGGGAACTAGTTGGAATGGTTCACCTTTGGGCGCTCTGTGTTTCATATAGTTGGAACACCTCGGATATTTGGCGCCTGACTTTGGCGATGTCGGTGATTTGTCTTTGTTGCTCTTCATAGCAAAGGGACTCGGGGGTAGACTGTCGATCTGGGGAAGGTGTCAGTTCTTGAGTGAAGGGAGTAGGTGGTACTGAGACGAGAGTTTGTGATGAGGCTCGGGTAAAAGAGGTGTCGGAAGTGGGAGTGGTCGAGTTGTTAGTGGTCGGGGGAGTAGTGGACATTTAGCGAGTTGAATTTTAGTTGAGGTTGTGTCGCAGTTTATAAGCATCAAGGAGGGTCTTGGAATTCCGCAGGTCTGTCGAATTTTGCCATGTTCGTCCTGAGTTTGGGTATCCCTTCCAATGAACTAGGAACTCTAATCCTCATCTTCTAGTGTGGCAGTGCGCCACTATGGCTTCGACTTCCCATTCTTCGTCTCCTTGGATAAGGTCAGGTGGGGGTCTTGAGAAGTGTTTGCCATAAATGTCATTTTCGGTGACAGGATAGAGGTACTGGGCATGGAAGACATTGTGAATCTTCCAGCTCTTCGGAAGAGATAGCTCGTAGGATATGTTTCCGCGTTTCCTAATGACAGTGAACGGGCCTAGTCGACGGGCGGCGATTTTCCTTGACGTGACTTGAATTGGCAAGTTTCGAGCGTCAAGCCAAACTTTCTGGCCTGGTTCTATTTTGGGCATTGTGCACGTTTGTGTCCACTCTGTCATAATTTTGCGCGAAGTTTCATGTGCTATTTTTGCTGCTTCTCGGATATTAACGATCCAGTTCATTCTATCTTTGGCCGATGGGGAATTTGTCGGTGCTAGCTCAGTTGGGAAGGCTTTGAGCGGGTGGCCATACATGAGTTCAAATGGCGTATGTTGACGATTAGCGTGTGTCCTGGAGTTATGGGAGAATTCGACTAGAGGGAGGTGTTCGGGCCATGTGTGGGGATTCTGAGTGCAATAGGCCGATAGATACATCTCGATTTCTTGGTTAAACCGTTCAGTTGATCCGTCCGATTGGGGGTGATAGGCGGTGGAGGGGGCGTGATCGATGTTTAGCTTTTTGAACATAGCTTGTATCGATTTGGCCATGAATCGGGGATCTCTGTCCGATATGATTTTGTTGGGTATTCCTGTGCAAGTAAACACGTGCTTAATCAAGATGTCAGCGATTTGGTCGGCAGTGGCGGATTTCGAGGTGGGGACTATGATTATCCCTTTCGTAAGACCATGGTCCACCACGGACAATATTGCGTCATATCCGTTGGATTTGGGAAGGTCTGTGATGAGGTCCATGGACGTCTGGGCGAAGGGCCGTGATGATCGGGGACTCGGGATCGGTTGAAGGGGGGGCTTCAAGGGATGTCTGTTGATTTTATATTGCTGGCAGATGGGGCATCCTTTCACATAGTTCGTGACATAGGCGCAAATGCTGGGCCAGGTGACATATTCTTGAAGCTTTCTGAGAGTTTTAGCGACTCCGGGGTGTCCCGCAGCTGGTGCATTGTGTACACGCTGCAATAAGCGCTTTTTAAGCATGGAGTCCATGGGGAGTTGAATGCGGCCTTCTTGGTCCAGTTCTATGGTTCCGTCTTTCCCTTTTTGGGCTTCATTTTCAACATCCGGGTCTATGATGTTGACTTCGTCGTTTTCTCCTGAATTAGCCAAGTTTGCGTTAGCGTTGGTGAAATCGTTAGCTTGGAACTTCTCTAGTGGGATGGCTGCCTTCGTTGTTTCGTGCTCCGTGTCTTTACTTGTCGAGGCATAGTCTGGTCTTCTAGACAAAGCATCGGCGGCGCAATTTTTGGATCCGGGAATATGGCGAATCTTGATTTTATGGGCGCTGATCACGGCGGACCATCGAATGGTTCGTCTTGATAACTTTGATGGTTTGGCCCAATGAATGATGTTGTCGTGATCCGTCCATATTACTGTTTCGTAAGGTGATCCATTGATGTAGTGACGCCATTCTTGTAGGGCATGAATAATGGCTAGGAATTCTTGTTCCGATGCGTGGTAGTTTTGTTCAGCTGGAGAGAATGGTTTGGAATAATAGAAGCATGGATGTAGCACACCGTTTGAGTCTTTCTGGAGGAGTACTGCTCCAGAGGCATAGGCAGACGCGTCAGTTTGAATTTCAAATGGTTTCGTCGGGTCGGGGGTGATTAGTACGGGTTCTTCTAGGAACCGTTGCTTTAATTTTCTAAATGCGTCGTCAGCTTCTTTAGTCCATTTGAAAGGAGTGTTGGACTTCTTTAGAAGTGCGTTTAAGGGTAAGGACAGGTGGGCGTAGTGCTTGATGAACTTGTGATAGAAGTTGCAGAACCTGATGAATTTCCGCACATCTCATATCATTCTGGGTACTGGCCAGTCTGCTATTCCTTTCAGTTTGGCGGGGTCCGTTCTGACTTCATCTGGGGAAATGATAAAACTGAGGTAGGTGAGGGTGGTCTTCTCGAATTCGCATTTCTCCGGTTTGAGATAGAGGTCGTGTCTTCATAAGATCTTGAATACTTCTCGGGTCATCTTTCGAAGTTCGGTTTTGGTGGGAGCGTGGATGAGGATGTCGTCCATATAGACGATGACTTTGTTTCGCACGATAAGGGGGGCAAGAATGGTGTCCATCATGTTTTGGAATGTTGCTGGGCTATTGCACATTCCGAAGAACATGACAGTCGGTTCGAATAATCCTCGATGGGTGCGAAAAGCTCCTTTCCATTGATCTTCTTCTTTGATTCAGACGTTATTGTATCCGAGTCGAACGTCGAGTGCGGTGAAGTATTTTGATCCTCGGAGTTTGTCGAGTATGGACTGGATTGAGGGAATAGGGTAGCCGTTCTTGATTGTATGCTCGTTGAGATAGCAGTAATCCTGACAAGGCCTGAGTTTTCTGTCCTTCTTTGATACGAAGAAGAATGGTGAGGCCATGGGAGATTTCGAGGGTCTGATGTATCTTTTCGCAAGGTTTTCTTCAAGGAATTTGTCCAATTCCTTCTCTTCCGCAAGTGAGAGTTTGTAAGAAGGAAAGGCTTTCGGAATGAAAGACTCTTTCGTTTCGATCCTATGGTCCCATTGTCGTTCGGGAGGAAATCTTTCGCTTTTCTTTTGAGAGAAAAGATCCAGATATTTGTGGAATTCTTTGGGAACTATTTTGGTAGGGTCGGTTTCCTTCTTTTGTCCTGTCACTTGGGTGAGTATTTGGGAATAGGAGGTCTTGGCATTGATCTCAGTGAAATTTTCCTCGGAGAAGTCTTCTTCAAGCTCATTCACGTAAACGTCGGAAAGAGTGTTGTTGATTATTGAAGAGAGCGTGGTGTTTTCAGCGAGTTTTCTCCAGGAAAGTGTTCGTTTCGTCCAGTCAATGTCGGGATTGTATAGGGCAAGCCAGGGGATTCCCAAAATTATTCTAGGTCGTCCTAGATTGATTATCTGCAAATCCATCTTCATTTGTTTTCCGTAGATTGTGAAATCGAGGGTAACGAAATGAGTGATTTGCTTATCTGAATTGAGGGATCCGTCTGCGTTCCTGACTTTGATTGGTTTCTTCAATGGGGTTTTCTTTAGGCACCATTTCTCGACTAGCTGGTAGTCGATGAAATCTCGTCCTGCTCCTGAGTCTATCAGTGCGAGAGTTTCCACGGATTTTTCAGAGAGATGCACAGTGGTGGGGCAGTAAAAGGTGTTGGATTGATGAGTCTTTAAAAACAATTCTGAGGCTGATACTTCGTTCTGGGAAGAAAAAGAGGGCATAATTTCGTCCTTTGGACGAGGGTAGGAATCAGAAACCAGTCCATTAGAAAATAGAAAAGGAAGGGTGTCTTCTGGTGCATCTTTCTTTCCTTTGGACGATCTAGACGTGGAGGCTAGTCGTCTGAGGCAAAATCCTGTATTTCCCTTGCTTGAGCACTGGTAGAGTTCGAAAACTCTGTGAAGATTTTGGCAACTTCTTCGTCGTCGCCTATCTCCTGGATAATTTCGTTGATTCTTGCGATTGCTTGCTTCTGTTTCTGCTGCTTCTCCTTGTCTCGGGGAATTTTAGGGGGTACGGGTGACTTATGCTTGGAAACCTTTGCTTGGGTGTTTCATGGTAGGGTTCGTGTCGCAACCTGTGGGTTGGGTTTTTTCAGGCATTCTTGAGCGAAGTGTCCCGTTGTCCCACAGTTAAAGCATTTGCCCTGCTTGAGGTCATTTCGCATCTTGGGGGTGAGGATGTTCTGTAGAAATGTCTCCAAAACGTCACGGTTTTCTTCCATCTCATTAACTTCTTCTTCGGAATCTTCTTCCACGGGGTAATTTTCTTCAAGTGCAATTTCAGAGAGCGCCAGCGCCAAATTATCGACGTCCATGGCATACAGATCTTTATACGCCTGGCTTCATGACCAACTCGTATTATTGGATGCCTTCTTCTTCAGTTGGGGAAAAGTTTGATTGGTTCGTTCTTGGGTGTGACTTGCACGATAGTTGTTCTCCATTCTGTGCTGCTCTTCTGCTGCTCTCGCCGCTTCAAACCAGATGTTAATGTCGGGTCCTGGTCTGAGGGCAATAGTTTTAAGGCCGATTTCGAAGTCGAGGCCTTCTCAGAAGCAATAAATGAGTTCCTGTGGGTTGACCATTCCTGCCTGAGTTGCAAGGACTTTGAACTCAGAGATGTACTGGTCCACTGGTCTTCGCTTCTGCTTGAGAGCGTGGAGTCGATGGAGGGCATCTTCTGTGTAGTTGTAAGGGAGGAAGACTCTATCGAGCTCGTCTTGGAATGCATTGAACGTTCCAAGGTGCAAAACTCCATTGAAGTTGTGCTGGCGGAGGTACTCTGTTTTCCATGGTTCCGCTGCTCCTCCAATGTAGTAGAGCATGAATATGATGGCATCATGGTCGGTAGGGAATTTATGCTGGTTGGCGATAATGTACAAGGTGCATTGTTGCTTCCATGCCAAGTATTTCCTTGGGTCACCATCATACAACGGTGGCACTTCATACTTGGGTGTGGAAGGGGCAGCAGGCATTTGTGCTTGTTGGGGAAAACTGAAACCTGGTGGAGGTGCTCCTGGTTGTCCTGGTCCTGGTGGTGGTGGAGGTGGTGCTCCTGGTGGTCCTGGTGGTGGATTTGGGTTTGGTTGCCCTGGTCCTGACGGTGGTTGTCCAGGTTGAGGTGGTCCAGGAGGTGAGTTAGGACTTCCTGCTTGCGGTGGGTTTGCTGGCTGAGCTGCTCCAGTCTGAGGCGGATTTCCCTGATTTCCTTGTGTAATTCCAGTTGCCTGATGTCTGGAAATCACGGGGTTGGTGAAGAGGGGCTGTTGGAAGAATCTTTGGTTTGGAGGGATGATATTACTTCCGAAGGCAAAGGTGGCGGCTTGATTGACCGGGGCCGTGGAGTCCATTCTAGGAATTGGGGGTTGTGGTTGTAACGGTGGTTGTGCTGGTTGTGGGGTAGTGGGAGTAGTGTGTTGTGGTGGTTGTTGCTGGTACGGGGGTGGAATTGAGGCTGTACTTGGAGGTCAAGCGAGTTGCTGAGGTGGTTGTACAACAGCGGGTGGGATAGTGACAGTGGTCGACATTTGTTGTCTTCATTCTCTAGCTGCTTCTCTTCTTCCTCTGATATTGGTGGTAAGTCGCGGTTCCCAAGGAGCAACTTCGTCGAGGTTGAGAGATTGGGTTCTTCTCGGAGGTCTTGTTCTGGCTGGAGATACGATGGGTGAGACAGGGGATCCTGGTTGTCGAGTTGTTTCGTCACTGCTGCTGGAGTCCTGGCTTCTGACTCGTTCCAGTAAGGCGGCTGCTTCTCCTGAAATGGCGATGGGAGTGGGGGAGTGGAAGGACATTCAAGGTTCCTCTCGATGAGGGCTTGAATTAATTCCTGGATTTGTTCTGGGTCGAGGTTGAGGTGTCGGAGACTCGGGGGAATTAAGGAGAATATAGAGGTATTGTCCTGTAAAGAGTTCCAGGTAAAGGATGAGGTAGAATAAATAGACTGAGAGTTGTATGGCTGAGGGTTGTCGATTTCAGATGATCGAGAACTTCTGTCAATTTCTGTCGATCGAGAATGCTTTGATTCGATTTCTGCCGATCGAGAACGCTTCACCTTGACAAACGTTGGTGCGATTTATAGTCAGAGGGTCTTCTTCCGACAGACCACCAAGCGTTGAGTGGGTGTATTACAGGCTTCTTGCCAGACCACCAAACAATGAGTGGGTGAATTATAGTCGAGAAGGGGGGGGGTTTGGTTTGGTGTCGTTTAGGCACAGCGCGAAGCAATGAGAACCAACAACGTCCCGATGGCACAGTGCAAAGCAATGAGAACCTCGGGGTGACTACTCGCACAGCGCGAAGCAATGAGAGCGGTAGTCGAGGATAGGGGAAATTACAACATGGGATCGGCACACGAGGGAAGTCTAATCTTGATGTTACAAGGTTCTTCTTTGGCTGAGTGACACCTAAGTCGGAGCCTATCCTTGTAAATGGGACAAGCAGAGATCCTTGTCCTCTACAGGTCTGAAGGGACTGCTCTGTTTAACCTCGGGTGGCTTTGCACGTTGTCTCTAGGCAGCGAACTCGTTTTAGATCGCACTCTCCATAGGACAAACGATGACAAGAAGCTCGAGAGGGAAAAGCTCAGATACAAGGGCGAAGAGATGTAGACTTTATGGGCTACTGTGGCTCAAGGTCTTATTCAAGCACCAAGAGGTAACACGACGTAACACAGTGTAAAGATTAGACTTGCTAATCTACGACACTCGAGCGGTCTACATATACAAGGTCCTATGACTACTTAGGGAAGTAGATCAATAGTAACATAGAAGACGAAAAGGTAAAGGGGAAACACAAAAGGGAACGCATAAGGCATAGAGGAGGAGTACATATGTCATAGGGTGAAAGTCTGCAGAGGCGAACATAATTGATGCGAGCGAAAATACAACAGAGAGTATGGAACTGATACTTGGTCCGAATATAGAAAGTGTCTGAAATAGGAAGTGGTAAGTTCAGCGTTCAATCACAGGTCATCGTCACATGGAAAGTATACTCCATGGTAGCGACATGCTTTGTCTACCTTCTCGCACATTTCCCAGTCAATCTCTTGTCGCAACTCCGTAGTTTCCTGCCAGAGGCTGACCATCATGCGTTTCATCAAATCCCATTCTTCATAGCTCTGCTCTCTGATGTTCTCGGACTCCTCGGTGTTCTCAGCGTCTTCAATATTCATAACAGATGGTCTGATTCATCCTGATGTAAGGTTTTCCTCAATAAACTTGTGGAGCTCCTCCTTTTCCTTAACCATCATTGGGTATACCTTTGCTGGCAGTTCTCATGGGCTTTCTTCTGTCAAGTTGATCTCATGGTCCCATTCCATGTGTTCTGGTAGCTTGTCAAAGTTCTGCTTGTTGAACAGATGCATATAATCCCTGATGTAACCCAGTAAGTCTGCTTCCTTTGTCTTGTCTGGTACCTTTTCTTCCTGTGTTCCCATTTTCCATAGTCTTGGTATGTTGATGGTCTCATGCTTGATCTTGTACTCTAGTGGGCATCTTGTAAACCTGACTTGTCCATTGTTCCAATTGACCTCTAGGTTGTGTTCCACTAGCCAATTGTGTCCCAGAAATATGTCTGCTGAGTCAATGTGCAAGACTACTGCTGTGAGTTGTTCCTTGGGTCCATCAATGTCCATTTCCAGTTCCATGTATTCCATGATTGTCTGTCCCTTGTTCCATGTTCTGTCTGCATTGAACACCTTGAATGGTTGTTCCAGTTTCTTCATTGGTATCTCATGTTCTTCTACTGCCTTCTTTGTGATGCAGGTGTGTGTGCATCCAGAGTTAATCAGAGCTGTTGGTCTCCACTGCTTGTTCCTTGAATTCAGATTCAGTGGCCTCTTCTTTGTCTGCGTGTTTGCTCTCAGTGATGTCTGAAAACTCTGCCACTGATGGCTCTCTGGTTTGCCCTAGGCTGTATGGTGCTGGTGTTCCTTCTCAACTGTCTTGTTGCCAGATATTGCTTCCACTCATACACTGAGCTTTGCTCCTAGTTGAGCACTGGTATTGCCCCTAACTTGGGCCTTGCACAATCAGGCACCCTTGGTGTCACTCCTAAATGAGCCTTGATAAACACCCCTTGGTGGGCCTTGGTAACACTCCTAGTTGAGCCACAATAAATGCTCCTAATTGAGCCCCAGTCAAGCACTCCTGGCTGACCCTTGTTGCAAGGTGAGTTAGTGACACTTTACCAAATGTTGCAACCTTTGTTATGAACTCAGGTTGCAACTAGGCAAAGACTTGAGGATGAGCAAAGGGGAAAGAACTAGTTGGTAAAGC
>JAEUWR010000169.1:0-34577 GCA_018524895.1 Podaxis sp. C-F-101400
GTTATAGTCCATCTTATTCTTCAGATGAATTATATAAATCAACATGTAATAACTATTTTAAGCCAATTTGCTGATGACAGACATAGAGATCAGGTTAAACCATCAGCACATTGAATGACCATGCCATGTTGATAAGCCTCAGTAAACTCAACATCCAGGAGTAACTCCCATATGGCATGCATGAGTTCACATTTCAGATGGGTCAACATTGTCACAGTAGCTAGGACACCATGAATCTTTTCATACTCATCCTGTATTGCATCTGGCAGCTAATACAGCAGGAATTAGAACCAAGTCGATAACATCAAGGGTAAACTCACAGAAGGAATGTACACAAGGTGGTGAGTAGTGAACTGAGTAGGTTTTGCATGATTGTACTTGGATTGGTTGCTGAAGTAACAGTAAATGGGCCACATAGAAGTGTTGCCAAAGTTTACAAGGTGAGTTGAGTCTGACCAAAGCATAATGCTCACAATAGATTGTTCCAGCTCACAACCTGGTTCTTGTGGTTGTTTCTGTAGTTTCTCATGTTTGTTGAGAAAGGCATCAGATTTGTAGAGCTCAGAGATAATGCATTCAGGTTGAGATTGTGGTGTAGGTTTCTAGAATAACTGATGGGGGGTGTAATGGAAAGAGCAAGCTGATTCATCTTGGAAAGCAGTTCGAATAACTTCTGTCAAACTGCAGTAGTAGATCCTGTCAATCATTACAGTAGGAGCCTCATCCTTAGACTTGTAGCTCTCCCCTTCTTTAGGAATCCAAAGCTTCACAGAGCCCATCTTCCATATATTCTTGGAGAGAAACTCAGGTGCACTTGATCCCTCTTTTTCTGCCTGTGCCTGATCTAATGCTCAAGACACTTGAGATGCACTGAAACCTCACAAATTCTCCTTGTTGAAATCTTCATGCAAGATGACATTGTCAACTAGCTTGTCAAGGGAAGTCAAGGTATTGGCTGTTGTATTTTGATAGAACTAAGACATGAGAAGCAATTGGGTCTTGTTATTGAAGGGAGTGAAGGGATTCTTTTGCAATGAGTCCAGAGAGGGCAAAGGTCCCAACCACCACTGCAGTAATTCAGGTTCCTGAATCACTAAGAAACCAGGCCCATCACAAACCTTGTCTAAGGTCTGTTCATCCTCAGGATTGCATTGAGGAAAGGTCATGTAGGTGCAATATAGACCAAATGAATTGGGCTCTGTTTTGTAAACCACTGGTTCAGGTTCTGGGGGAGGTGATGGTGACAACAAGGCAGGATGTACTGGCATTGGAGGGACACTCCAGGGAATCAGGGGAGGTATGTGTGGGAGCTGAGTGAGGAGAGAAGGGACTATATCTCGAAACCATTTAGGCATTCTGCACTGGCATCCACAGTGGGTGGGATAAACATAGTTGTCAGGTGGTGAAGTGGCCTCAGGCAGAGAGTCCAACACTTGAGACTCAGGCAGAGGTTGTGGCTTGATCTCAGGTGGAGGGTCCAGCATTTGAGAGTCAGGCAGAGGCCCAGCCTCAGCCTCAGGTGGAGGGTCCCACACTCAAGGTTCAGACAGAGACTGGGGCTCAACCTCAGGTAAAGGATACAATGTTTGAGGCTCAAGCAGAGAGTTGGGCTCCAAGACCTGAAATATCAAGCATATATGAGCCATCTGAACATAGATGAATGATTTGGATACATATAGATGACTGAATTGCCACCTGATCTTCTTTGTTATGCTCCTGAGATACATCCTTGAGCACAGTTTGAGGAATCTTGGCCTAGGATTGAGTTTGCTTGAGGGTGTTTTCAAGGAGAGTGACCAGAACTTGTTTCCCTTCCTTGCAACACCCATTGTAATGCTTGCTGAGAGCTTGGTGATTTCCAGCCTTATAACTACATGCAAGACACTGAAGCACCATCAAGATAAGTAAATGGATGTCCCAAGTGAGCATAGGAGAGGTGGTGACACAAGAACAACTTGAGACAACAGGAAGGCAGAGTTGTGAAGATGCCAGTGTCAGGTATCACATGGCTGCATCAGGCATGCCAGACCAGGGTGGTCTGCTTCAAACAGGCCAGGCCAGGTTTTCATAAGCTGGAGCATCAGTGTAAAAGCATTTTTTATACTGCATGGTTAACTCTTGATGATGCTAGTGATCCCAACATGGAGAAACAAGGAGTACTGGAGTGTCCCAGTATGATTGAAAAAGAAGCACTGGCATGTCCCAGTGTGTCTGAAAATTCCAGGAATTTGGAGATGCGATGATTTGGGTAGTTGAGCAGCATATCTAAATATGAAAGGAGATGGTTAGTGTGTTGGTCAGTGTGTACTTACTTGCTTTCAGGATATCATGGTCAGACAGTAGTGAGGGGTCATGTTGCAGTGGCTGCAAGAGAAATGGCAGTGTCCAAATTACTAATTGTGTCACATGCTACCTAGGATTAAACACTTCAACATTATTCAGATTTTCCCTCATTCTTGTACACCAAACTATAGAACCCAATGTAAAACTGGGTAAGCAGGCAAAAGCTCATCTTTGCACTGCAACTGACCATTTTTTGTTTTTATCAGCACATTTTTTCTTCCTAACAACTGTCTTTCTGGGAAACTCCAGAAACTAATACTCAACTTTCTGGGATACTCCAGAAATTGTGGGTTCTACTCCTTGGGATCACCAGGGATATTCCTAAACATCATTTTCAATATGTGTGGAAGAGTCCAAATTATCAATGGCAATGTCTTCTTCTCTCCTAACAGCAAGCACACTGTCAAGAACCTGCTGTTCACTTTTGACAAGGCCTTGCTCACTACCCATGGGGCTACTTTGATAGAAGTATTTGACAAACCACACTGGTGGACTGGGAGTATGGAATGGCTGGGCTTCATACTAAAAAGACCTGTGTGCTACAATGGTCCTCTTCTGGAGGTGTTGGTGTTCACTCCCAGGCACATACCTTTGAAAGAAAACAATGTGTTTGTCATGCAGGAAAAAATCTCTGCTTAGTGGCTTATCATCAATCAACTCTTGTGGGAAGTAGCCCATCTATTGGGAAAAGAAAACAGTTTGAGCTATGTTACACTGTTTCTGCCATGCAAATTGGGATACCAAAATGGCCATGTCAGCAAACAAGCAGCTTGATACAATATCTTACAAGGCAGGGACTGGTTTGCAATGTAGATAGGCCTGATCTTCTGGATGACAAGAAAGATTCCAGAGGATCTGAATTTCGATGAAGGCATTACACCTCCTTGCTGGTTTGTACAACTAGTAAAGTGGCAGAGTGATCAAATTCTGTGGGACCAGTTTCACACTGCTCCTTTGCTGCAAAGATTTTGGAATGTGGAGTGAGTCAGTCTCCTCCTCCATTTTCCAGATGATTATCCTGACCAACCCCACTTTGCATGGTTTATCAGTGAAGGAGTCCCTGTCTGGTATCATTGGGACAACAGAGAAATTGCAAGGGCTGATTGGGAGGGCCTCAATTTCAAGCTGATTCCACTGCCTCCCAAGTTACTCCAGGAAGCCACAACCTGGATTTCCTCAACTCCTGCTCTGAATTCAATGCAAGACCTCATGAATGATGAATTTTATGGGCCTTCAGATGTCACACCAAGTTTTGATTCTAGTGAACAGCAATTCAATATTGTACCTCAGGACCACTCCTCAGTAATTATGCCCCCCCTGTCATCACCTCCCAAAAAGCACAAAAGGAAAAATATAATACTACCTTCAAAATCAGGCCATGCTGTCTAGGAGCCTTGGTTGAAGAAGCATGAAGCTGCCTGTACAAAGAGGTGAGCCAGGGAGACCCCTCTGGAGCAGCAATGATGAGAGAATCATGAGTGCTGCCCACCAATGGAAACTGCTCCTGTTTACATGTGGGATGGGGATTTTGATGATCCAACTCAGTTCATACAAATGTTGGTTCATTGGGATGAATGCAAGGAGGCACTGGATGACTATGGGAAGGATCAGAAGTGCTACAACCCATTCTTCAATGAGTGGAACTGTTGCTGAGAGTGGAGAGAGTACCCTGAAGACAGCAATGAAAGCTCTGATGAGGAAGCTCCAGATTTTCAAGCATCTTCACCTGTGCCAGAAGAACAAACTGTTTTGCCAGTGTCAACCATGCCTCCTGCCATGTCAATCACCAGTCCAACCTGCTTGCTGCCCTCAGTGGCACAGAAAGGGTTACAACCCTTTGAGTTCACTGCTACCTCTTATGCAGGGTTGGCTGAATGGGCAAAGTGGGAGGAGTTGGAGATCTTGACAAATTTCTATGGCTTTGTTCAACTGGCTAATGAGCTTGCATCTGTGGGAACTGTAGGGTTGGGCAATATTCAATCCATCATTGTGGTGCTGGGCATCACTTCTGTTAAACCAGACAACATGTTCTGGAAAATGTTGCTCAGCCAGTTGTATGTCAAATTTGGAATGTGTCTGGCAGCTAAGGAAGAGAAGAAGCCCCACCCTTCAACTTGGGACCTCTCAATATCCAGTGGGTGGCAGCTTTGTTTTGCTTGACAGCTCAAGTTCATCTGCAAGGTGAAGTCAGGCAAGCAATTGCTCTACATGTTCAACCTTCATGATCAGGCTACAGTTCCTTGGTATATTGCTGTCTACACAGCCTCTGCTGCATTGTTTGTCTGCTGCCTCAATGATGAGCTGACCAAGAAAGATATTGTGATGGAATTGGTGTCTGCTGGGATTCCATTTCAAATGCTGCAGAAGAGAGCAAGCTTACAGCCCAAACAGGATCAACTTGCCTGCTCAGTAGTGCCTATGTGACTTCAGGGCCATGTATTCACCAGGAAAGACTTTGATTCTTGGGAAAAACAATGCCATGGAATCCTGTGTTCCAAATGGGCCCAAGCTGCACTTCTTCATGGAGGGTTCATGTGGCAATTGGTGCTGCAGCACATTGGCATCAACAAAGTGCTTAAAGGCCTATCTGGAGTTTACCCACAGTCAAACTACAACTTCATTGCCTGCAACATTGATGGGGTGGAGTACTTGGACAACAACCTGACAAACAATGAACTTGATGTGTTATGTGGGCTTTACAAGAGTTTCACCATGCTTCGTCTCTTGACTGTTCCTCTATCATAGTTTTTACAGACTCTATATCATCCACTAAAAAACTCTTTTCACACAGCCCTCACAGTGCTCATCAAGATGCCGTTGCAGTTGCTCCTCTCCTCCATCACTGGCTCTCCTCCTCCCCTGCCAACCACATCCACTTCTGGTCGGTCCCTTCTGCTGCTCAATGGTTGATCCACTTTCAAGCACACCAACTTGCTAAATCCCTACGCATTCCCAACAACAGATGCCAGCCCTTCCGCACATCCATTGGCTTTGTCCGCAACCATTACACCCACAAATGCCTCTCAATGTGGCATTCACTCATGGACAAACCAGCTCACCATGGCTACTCATGGCTCCGTCTCGTCAATCCAGCTGAACAACCTCTCACGCCCAAGTATGCCAACAGCGGAACTTGGCTCAATTCCCCTCTCGGCAAGAACACCCAATTATGCATGTGCTTTACTCAGTGTGTTACCAATCATGTGCCCATCAGCACCTTTAGACAGCACTTCTTCCCAGGGTGCTATATCACATCTTGCCCCTGTGGAGAAGCACTCGAAACCTGGGACCACATCCTCGACAACTGTCCCTGATACCACTATCCAGTGGGAGCCCATGACGGCTTCCATTGGCTTATCAATTTCCTCGACTGCAATCCAACAGCCTTTTCATTCACCAACCAGATCCAAGGCCCTATCACACAGGAGGAATACGCCACCTGCTGCCTTACCAGGAGAGAGCACCTCACCATTCATGGCATCCCAGATGTTCACTAGAAGGGTATCCTCCCCTTTTCCCCTCTTCCCCCCTTTTTTTCCTAAACTTTTCCCTTTCTTACTCGAATGATTAAGTTAGTTTGCCCTCTCTTTCTCTTTCCTCATATCTCGTAGTCAATCTTATCATCGTCTCTCAATCCTCTCTACTCCCCCTTTCTTTTTCCCCCTTTTTTCTTTTCTTCTTTTATCTCTAGTTTCGTTCTTGGGACTGCTACTGCACACCCGTTTGTATTAGCTAGTCTAGTGCAATAAACTGTGAATTAAAAAAAAAAAAAAAAAAAAAAAAACAAGAGTTTCACAGGTAAGCCTATCTTGATTTTCATTAGACTAATTCTAATTCTCTATCAACAGGTGTCAGGAAGAACATTTTGAAATTGTCTTGGTATCTCCTTGTCTCTACCTTTAATGCTAGCAGTGAAAACATTGGTAGATGGTTGCCTCATCTCAAGGAGTTGTACAAAAAGTGTAGCATGTCAATCCTGAATGATGCCATCAAAAACAATCTTCACATGCCCATCAATGCTACAAAATAGTGGGACAAGTTGTGGGGGTTTACAGAGGGAAGGCATGCTGTGAAGGTTGTGGAGGCCTGGTCAATATCTTTCTTGAATCAGAACATGCCTGCTACTTTACGATTATGGTATAGTGAGTGATATGTTCTCTGTGAAGCATTTAAGCACTGAAATAGGAAGTTATCTAGTTGCTTGATTGTAAACTGAATATGACTGTTACTAATAGTTTGTCAATATATATTCTTGGGTTTCAGTCTGTCAAGTTGGAATCACATTAACAAGATTCTTGAGCTTTGCCTGAGCTGTTCACTTGACACCCTGGGATATCCAGTGCTCTCACCCTACCATGTTGGGATTGTTAACTTCTCCCCTTGAGCACCCCCTAGTAGTTTTGTGAGGCAGCAGTACTTGCCACATTAGAATACTCCAGTACTCTTAAATGGGATCAGCAACTCCTTGGATGTCTTCTCGAGGGGACATCTTTTAATCACATGATCCCCAAATATGATAGGATGTCTTCACTTGTGATTCATGCCTTTACATCTCTTCTTCTAACCTCCACCATGTCCTCACCTACAGATAATGATGACCTCAAGGAATTTTCTTCTGCCCTTGCTGAGATACTTCAGCCCAATGAGAAGTGAAAGAAGGGGTAACTGTACTCCAAGTTTAAAGCACATTCACTGACCCAGCACCCAGTAATTCAGTAAAGGACATTGCTAGTTGGATCACCCATAGTTAATCACCATGGGTGGACTTCTATAAAGTCTTCCAGGTCAGTCTTCAGGAAGACTATCCTGAAGCTGCACTTCCTCCCACCTTCAGTGCTCAGTACATTCTTCACATTATTTCTGAATATATGCTGATGTATATGTGCATACAAGCCTAAATGATGATGAAAGGAAGATGTGCTCCTGCATATATGCAATTATATGCATCCAGGTTGGGGGTTTTCACTCAACACTCCCCAAGTTTATGAAGCAAATACATCTGCTAATCAAACTGGCTCAAATGGTATGTCCCCTAATGGGGTATATGCAGATTATTACTGTTTGACATACTCTACAGATGACTCACATCACTGGCCAAGCTCAAGCAAATAACACAGGTTCCCTAAAGAAGAAAAGGCTTGAATATATCCATCTGGCTGTCCCCAGTCAGCACCTGATCCCCAAAATCCCACCTTCAATGCTCAAAAGCACATCGCATGGCTGGCATCATAAGCAAATTGTAGAGCTATTGATGCCTGCCATGTACTATGGCAACTACCAGGCTGAACCAGCTGAGTATGTATATTCATCTGAATATTGTTGACTACATGCATGTTGATTTCCAATCAGGACAATTGCTAAGCTTCAGGCTGGGACACTTGTTGTTAGTGTGAAGATGTTTCCAAGGTTCATGTACAAGGACAGCAAGTACAATAAAGAGAAGGTTTGATGGGGTTTTGGAGAAGGCAAGCTATTGCTCCATGTAAGTTCTGTCTAACATTATTGTTTGCTCTGATTTAACCTACTCTCAAGGTCTTCAAGCATATCTTCACTTCACCCTCATCTGCTGATAGCCTCGAGTATGCAAAGCTGAAGACTAGGGCCAACCATGCCAAGATGAACAGGCTTTCATGCATCACACCAGGGACATTGGCATATGCTACAGTCCAGGTATGTGTTACTCAAAATTGACTCATTAATCTCATTCATCCCTCAGATACATTTCATGCTGGATGCTGCCAATGACTGGCATACTGAGCCAGGATTGTTCAAGAAAGAAGAATTTTTCTACATGCTTTACAAGGTATTCAGCAACAAGAACAATCCATAGGCAAGGAAGTTGCTTGATAAACTGTCAAAGTAAGTTCCTCTTCTATACAACACCATGAAGCTAACTGCTTCAAGGTGTATCTTTGGTCCTGAAGTGTTCACAGCAACAACCCCTCTCATTCACATCAACCATGAAGATGATGACTATCTGTGTTTCCTTGAGCAAGATGACAATAGTTCTACTGAGGAAGATTCTGGAGCAGAGCCCTCTGACAGCAAGGGGTCTCCTTGTCTCAGCAAGGTGCCACCTCTCTTGCAGCAATCTGACAGTATGCTGCCTTCTGGTCACACCAGGGGGAGTATCATGTGTTCATGAGTATTAATTATGTCTATGACATTTCCTGATATGCTGGGTAGCACCACCACCTTTGTCCCCATCTAGTGCCCATGAAATGCCTCCTCCACTGCCCCCTGCCCTGCCTGTCAGTAAAATGCCTCCTCTACTGCCCTCTACCCTGCCTGTTGGCAAAATGCTTCCTCAACCACCCCTTGCCCCACCTGTTAATGAAACACCTCAACAGCAAAATCATATTTGCCTTAAGCACTGCAATAATACAGTGCAAAGCACCCAAGCTATGACCCCCCAAGTTGAACTGAAGGAATGCCAACCTCTGAAGCATTGCACCAATCAAGGTCCACAATCTTAGTTGCTGCAATCCCAGCTGAGTCACAATGTTCATGCAGAGGAAGAAGAGCCTGAGGATGCCAATGAGCTTTACTAACAACTTATGAGCCAACCAACCAGGAAACATAAGGCAGCCACTACAAGTGAAACACCCAGGAGGTCATTGTGACTTGGGGTTTAGCTCTATAGTTCTTGGGCTGCTTTTGTACTGACATTCATTGTATTATACTTGCTGGGTGTATGCTTTAGTTAGAAATATAGCTCTTTCAGCAAAGCTTGGTGTGCTTGAATGGAATGAGATGATTGAAGCATTCCAAAAGCTTTCATACCTTACAAGTGTTTCTAACATTGGATTGCATCAAAAGATTTTATTGCCTTGTAAGCTCTGCCAACTTTTGGACCCATCAACGGTAGGCAAGGGTTTCATTGGTTAGTATTCTCTAAAATGATTTACATGTATATATACTAGGATATATTGGCAATCTTTGCATTCCTTAGAAATCCTTTCATGGTTTGTATGGTTGCTTCTGGATACATTGACTTTTGGTGTATTTATTAGATTTTAGTTTATATATTGGTTTTAGTGGAATGCATAGTTTTAGCCATTCTACAAGTTTTATATCCATCTATGGTAGGTAAGTCTTGCATTACCTTGTATTTGCTAATATGATTGGCAGGTATATATGCTGGAGAATGTTGGATGGTGCAGAATATTTGTCTGCCCACTAATCTTTTCATACCATGCAAAATACCTTCCAGATACATGGCATTTCATGGTTTTTAGTACATTTCAGTATATGTATTGATATTTTTTGGTATGTATAGTTTTGGCCTTTCTGCTGATGAGAATCAGACTTTCAGACATCAGGTAAGTATGGAAAAGCCTTTAACTCATAAGTTTGAATGAGTGCTTGGATTCATGCCCTCTCATCAGCAACCTGTGTTTTACTTGCTGATCTGGCTTCACCATTCCACTTCCTCTCCTTCAACCCACTCCATTTCTTGAAGCTTGTCAACCACCCTTCACTCAAATGAAGCCTATCCTCCCTTGAAATATATAGGAGGTCTGCAAACTTTTCCCATTGCAAGCAAAGAACACCTCCCATTATAACTATCCTGTCAGATGATGCTCAAAAGACCCAGAGTTCAAGTATTTCCCTAATCTCTGGGTGTTCTGTCTGTTGAACACATTTAGATGATGTACCCAGTTCTCCTTCCCTCTCATATCTCTTGCACAAAGCCTTTTCCTCCTTCAACCAATCAGAAACCAATGGCTGCTTAATTGTCATGCCATTAAACCAGCATTGAAACTCCAATAGTGTCTTTGATTGGTTCTTGCCATTGGCATGGTACCAATTAAGGACCTTGATCTTCTGGGCCAGTGTAGCATGTATGTATTTTTTTGTCTTCTGACTGCTCAGCTTTGGGTTCAGAGTTCTGGGTTCAGTACTAGCCTTTGCCTCAGGATCTGTTCCATTTCACTCAACTCTATGAACTAGTAATAATGCCTGAATACATACACTTTCACCTTTTTTCCAATTGCCCTTGGGAGATCACCTGCTGCCTCCCTTAGTCATTTCACCACTATACTTTGTGCTTCATCAAGCTGTACATGTTGTTCCTTCAGCAAAGTGATGACATGGGTTTCACCAATGAGGTTGGCTTCATTATCAAGCCAATGCTCTTCTGCTTTGGAGATTTGTTTTCCTTGCTTCAACTAGGTCTGGAGCAATTTTTTGCAGGATTGGATTTGGCATTTGAGAGCATGCAAGCCCTTTTCCAATGTTTGAATAAGTGAGGAGGGCATAGCTGAGGTTCTGAGAAAATTATTCAGTTGCTCTAATATGACTGCTCACCATACAAAGACAATTGCAACTAAGAATGTTATGCTCCTGATGCAGGCAACTTCTATATATGGTCACCAGCACTATGGGTTTTCAGCTCCAAAACTCTATAGATTATGTGAATATACAGAAGTTTTGGGCTATGGGTTGAAAACCCCCAGTGTGAACCATCTTGGTGGAAGGAATTTGCTATAGGTTATGATAGAGTATGGGTTATGACGAGTATGGGATAAGGCAGAAGCACCTGTATTGACATGTTGAAGTCATCATTGGAGCAATTGACCCCATTTGGTTTAGTACTCTGCTGTATCCACAGGTGGAGCCATTAGCACAATTTCAGTGAGAATTAGGCTTTTCAGCGACACCAAATACTGTCTAGTAATGGGATGGCCCAAAATGAAGGATCTTCATCCAATCACCACCATCTGGCAAATGCCTTCACACGAAAAGGGTGGGTGAGTATGAATGGAATGCAGGTGTGATACCCACCCCACCATCTGGGAAAAACTTTTGACACTGATCGATTAATGTATGCGATGACTGTCAATTTTGGCATGGGCTCCATGACCTCACTTTTAGGTTCGTGGAGTCTAGCCTGTCATAACTGATAGATGTGGGGCGTGATCAAAATTAGTTCGCAGGTTCCCGATCCTAAACTTATGTCTGCCAAAGCAAAACTGACACGTTTTTTGAACGCTAGATGGAGAGGGTCCAATAACGTGCCTTGGCACAAAGGCTGAATGTCAATCCTGGGCATGGCTCTAACCCAGACTCGGCGGAAGGTATGGATCAAGGAGAAAACAGCACCCGGGGTCATGTCTCCTCGCTCTATACCTGTGTCTCTTGAAGCAGGTTGGCACTGGCACTCCTTCAAGGGTTACAGCGGAGTAATTAGTAATTCACATTCTAAAAAAAGGAACTGTGAGTGATTGCTTTCTGTCAGCTGGTCGCTTTGAAACTATCACTACTATGCAGTGCCTGTTATTCGGATGAGCCCCTTGTTCGGACGAACATTTGTATCGCCCTTCGCACTTCACATAAAATTTTTTTTAAAATCATATATAATGTCTAGTAAATATTCTACTCATTGTGGGCACATTATTTAGCAAAACACGAAGGCGTTGCAGAGAGCGACGATTGAGGTCGACGTCACTCTCAATCACGCTAGTTCGAAAAAAGTTGGCTGGGGAGCAGTGACTGATGTGACATATGAACAAAGGGCTCATCCGAATAACGGGCACTCCATGGTATCATATACAACAACTGACCACTCCGGTTTGCTGGGAGTGAGCCTGCGAACTAACCGGAACCTTAACGTGAGCTTCTTATAGAAGCCAGATCGCGCGTGCGTTCGTAGCTACTTAGCGGGTATATACCAGAAACGAAAACTAGGTTCGGATCCGAGCAGATCCGAATCAGTTGTGGCGAGATACCACGGCCGATGAGCAGTGGTGGCCATTGTCCATCTTTCCCGCGGTCTCTTACCCAAAGGCAGACTCGTCGGACACCTGGCCAATGTGTATTAGATTATAAGAGAAATGAAGTGCTGAGTGGTGAGTTAAGAAGATCAGGGGAGTCATGGAACTAGCCTTATCGATATACTAGTTACTAGTTAACAAAGCAACTGAAATAAAAATGGAGAGTTTCAAAATCACCCTGCCTACTGAGTGAGGTATGGCATGCAATAAGGCCAAAGACCGTCACCCATTGGATATTACCTCAAATCCATTGACTTTGCAGAGACCGAATACCACAGCCAAAGCCGAGCTCAAATTTTTCGGACTTAAAGTTGGTAAAATGCCATCTCCAAAAATTGGTGTAGAACGTTAGATTTATTCTACTTCGGCCTCAGATTCAGGATCCATACAACTAAGAGCACCTCGGGAGACCCTGACGGCGGGATGTTATGCGCACAGGCCGATTCTGATCAGGGAGCTTCGTCGAGGCCGGTCAGGTTCCATGGGTCACCCAATATCAGGCCGCTAATTCAAGTGACAGCGGACAAAATGGACCCTATCAGATCCTTACTTGTTCGGAACCGAACTTTCGTTTTCGTCCTTGGTCCAGCCCAGCCCGCCCATGCGAATGTCACACTGAAACAGACTGAAACTCAGCGTGGTATCCAAGTCCCTGACGTGACAGCAAACTGACAGCTCACTCAGAGGTGTTGTCGAGAATGATCAACCGTCGAAGCTCCGATTGAGATTTAACGTCATGTTGTCTAAATTCGAAATCGTTGCCTACTTGGGGTGCCGTGGATGATCATCATATATGCCTTTCCCTTCATCAGCAGTTGGCGGTCGCCGCACTTTCTCCTACAGGCTGCTGAGAGCTTCCAAAAGCCACTCCCCCTCAAGTATATCTCCTTGTACGGCGTTCCCGCTATTTTTCCTTCGAAAATTTCCCTTCGACATGGACAATGATAATTCCACGTCCGACTGGGAGCAAGAGAGTGGTACCACGGACCCGCCCAGTTTCCTCCCCGCAATAAACCGTTCCCGCGACCGGCAAACATCGCCATCAGCCATCTTGGTTTCTTCGGACCCCGGACGCACGAATGCGGCCCGTACCACCCCCGAGGCGCAACACCGTGGGGTGGACGAGGGCAATTCATCCACTGCTAGTGATCGAGAAGGTGACAGGAACCTGCCCAGTGTTGCATCACCACCAGTTGCCTCGGCTTCCCCTCCCTTCACCGGCGCTAAGTTCAATATCAATGTCGATCCCATAACTGCCAGCATCGCAGAGATGCATCACCTCAGTATGAATGAGGATGGTTCCTCACTCGACCAGGAACAAAGACGCACTGTGGACACATCCAACACCAACCATGAGGACCTATCCCCGTCCTCCTTATATTCTGGTTCGGATCTCACGCTAAGTACTCTCTTTCGAGTGTTGAGAGATCCCAAGAAACGGAGGGCATTACGGGAACTGAAGGAAGAACGCGCGCAGTTGCTAATTGATTTCTTACACTCGGTGAGCATAGTAGTAAACTTGTGGTCACTGCACCCTTTTTCACGCGGTATTTTTGTTGCGCTGCAACTACTTCTTCAGCATGATCCCGAAACATCTGATCTACTCCCGTCTATTGTTGTTGTCCTTTACGATCTTGCGAGAGCCTCATCTTTGTATCCTCGGTGTTACGAGATCAATAATGTACAATTGGAGTTGGGAAAACTTGGCGCCGCCGTGCCAGTGGCAAATGGATGGACTGGCCTTATCTATAAAGCACGTCATGGGAACGGGCAGGTTCTCTGTCTGAAAGTAGTACAATTGGTGACGAAAGACTTCGAAAAGAACCTTAAGGTAGTCCTCTGAACTTCGACGTTCTATATTCTAACTGAATATATCACCAGGTAGTACTCAATCTATTGGCCCAAACTTTTGTGTCCAAAGTCAGGGAGGTCATCACATTGACAATCTTGAGATAAGATTTCGATCAGGGGAATGAGGCAGGGACTCAGTCTATTTGACTGAGGACCCAGATAGCAATAGACCCAATGAGGGAGATCCCACCAGGGTGGTGATGGAAGAAGTAGTGATAGAGATGCCACTATAAGCAAAGAGGGCACCAGTGGCCTTGAGGGCATCATTAATAGACTTGATGAGGATGGCAAAGTCAATGACAATAGTCTTGACATTGACAGAGAGGAGTACCTGGCATCAATTAGGATGAGTCCTGTGGGGCAGCCATGCCACGGGGACAATCCCTCAATATTCTAATTTCTCATGCATAAAATACCTATCACTGGTGCTGATGCAGCCCCTGGCATGGCGGTAAGACTTGCCATGCCGCATCCGTCTAGTATCTGCCCGCTTATGGATTGCTGTCGCATTGGGTCCAGTTCGGCTCCGAACGTTTCTGATGATTCTGGCCACCCCTGAAGTCTACCACGTTGTCTACACAGGCTGACGGAAGGTACTATACTCCACCCCACCTCTGTGCTCCCCTGCTCTGCTCGTCATATCAAATGTCACATCAGCCGACCTGGCCGATTGTAGGATTAGGTCAGGAATGAAGCTTAATGAAGGAGTGGCGAGGCTACGCTTGTATCACTCAATTTATACTCCGAAATGGCATTCTCGGCAGACGTGACATGGACTCAAATTTCTATCTCCTGTTATACTTTGAATTAGACCACGAAGAAAGTTGGAAATATGAATTATGATGTACGACAGTTCATTGTGGAAGTTTGAAGCCGAAAGAACGACGGAAAGGGGAAAAGCGCAGAGCAGGGGGGAGTGCGGGGGTGGGGTAGAGCACAGTGGTTGCGTCACACCGTCATCACGCTCACCACACGAAATCTGTCAATGCCAACTAGCTAGGACATCATGCCTACGAGTTGAAGCTCTGGCCGTGTATAGGCCAAGGCCGTCAAAACCCAATTCCGTCGATCTTACTTCATCTGGGAGACAGATTGGCGCCGGCGTTCCATAAAACGATATTAAACTTGGGACAATATTCAGATGAAGTTAATAGCTGTTGGAGGTGGCAGAGACATATTAACTTGGCTAAAGCTGTGAAATGCGGACGCCACGGGTTTGTTTCAGCCGGCCGCGCTGATACGAGGCGGCTGCTATACACGGCAACTGACTACTGCCTTGGGTTTGCTCTCGAACCGAACTAACTGGAACTTTGGCATGGCCATGCGAATGGGACTCAGGTATGGCATCTGAGATTCCGAAGCCCAACGTACCCGATTGACAGCTGACACCTTGCATAGAGGGCTCATCAATCGCCCAACTCCAATTGTAAATCAACGTTCTGAGGAGTTGATGCCTACTTGGGACATCACGATTGGTCATCATATATGCCTTTTACCTATCGACAGCTGACTAGCATTGCCGAACGAGCCCACATTTCCCTACAAACCGCAATGTCGTCTATCAACAACTTGACAGCCCCGCCCCTCACCTCGCCTTCCAGGTCTCTTCCTGTGGTCAGGTCGAACGTTTCCGGTTCTGATGGCACCGTCCGAAAGAGAAGTCACACTTTGGATGACGGCGCGTCTTCGTCCAGCAGAACACGAAGGCGGACCGAGGACGCACTCAAGGCCGATCATGTCGCTGGTCCCTTATATTCGGGCAGGGATCCCACACTACGAGTACTTTCGGACGTACTGGGGGACTCAAAGAAACGGGAGGCTTTACAAGAACTGAAGGGTGAACCTGCGCAGTTGCTGATTGATTTCTTACATTCGGTGAGCGCAGCAACAAGTTTAGTCATTCGCTCTTTTTCACGACTCCGCAGTTGCTACTCCAACGTGAACCCTCTACATCCGATCTACTCCCACTTGTTCTCGTAGTCCTCCACGACATCATGGGGGGCTCACTTCTCTATCCTCAGTGCCACGACATCACGGATATACAGTTGACCCCGGGAAAACTTGGCGCTGCTGTGCCAATAGGGGGTGGGGGGACTGGCCTTATCTATGAAGCGCGCCATCGTGCGAGTGGGCAGGCTCTCCGTCTCAAAGTCGTGCGGCGGTTCTCGGGTCCAGAATTCAAAGATAACCTCAAGGTAGCGCCCTGAATTTCTTCGTTCTCTTGCTTCCTTACCTGAGGTCGTTACACCATCAGGTGTTTGCTAGGGAAGCAATACCTTGGGAGCAGCTTGTCCACCCCAACATCCTCCCGTTCTACGGTATCTACTATTTTGGTGAGGAACGCGAACATGTCTGCCTCGTTTCCCCTTGGATGGACAATGGGGACATTGTACAGTATCTGAACAGCGACCCCAGCTCGCCGCGCGTACCTTTCGTGAGTGTAGTCTCCTCGGAGTACTATCTAGACCGCCTGACTGTCTAAGATTCACGATGTTGCCTCCGGCCTTGAATATTTGCATGGGAATAACATCATCCATGGTGGTCTCAAAGGGGTAAGTCGTTTATCATATTTTTTATTGTACTATTGAGCGCTGTGTGAGACAGGCGAACGTCCTTGTAACAAGATCTGGGAAAGCGTGTATCGCTGATTTCGGCATCACATGTCTCTACCATGATGGACTCGCCGTTACTATGACGGAAACTGCCAGCCCTACGTATCGTTGGGCTGCTCCAGAGCTCCTGACTTACGACAAACCTCCGACTCAGGCTAGCGATGTATGGGCCTTTGGATGTGTTTGCTATGAGGTATGCCTGTTGTAACTCCTCCAGTTTGGTGTCTGTCTTACCTGGTTAAGAAGATCTTGACGCGAAAGCAGCCTTACTACAAGTTGTCCGATGAGTCGGATGTCAAAGAGAAGATAGAAACAGGTGTGCGACCAGAGCGTCCCGAGGATCCAACATCAAGCTTGGATACAATCGATGACACAAAGTGGGATTTGATGACACGCTGTTGGGCTGCAGAACCCGAACGTCCGAGTTGTCAAGAAATATTGAAGGAGCTAAATCTGTCCTCTCCGTCAGAGTGCAACACAGCTGAGTATCATGAGGACATGCAGTTCCGAAAGGCAACAAGAAATCACTCCATACCAATGGATAGAGTCAGGAATATCCTTCACGAAGTACGTGAAGATTGGATGTAGTGTCTCTTCAAATCTAACAGTGTCTATTTTTTATAGCTGTGATATATCAAGAATGTCTCCAAGATGTCGTAATCGAGTGTAAGTGTTGGTTTGATTGTCAGAAGTGGCCAAAAAGAAATATCCCTGTGGATAAGGGATAAATGAGCAAGTTATTGTCTAAATAATACAAGTAGTGTATGTGTGATTCTATGGAGAAATTGAAGAACTTTGTGCACAATCTTTATCTAAGGCTCAGATTGCAACTACACATGCCCAACTCAGAAAGTGTACAGTAAGGGATAAAACTCTTTCAATATTTCTGACTTTGTAATAGATTCTTGAGTAATTTCTGAGATACTAAAGCTACCAACTTCATAATTGGATGTAGATAATCCTGTATCTTAGCTACAGGTATATGCAAACATCATTATGTAAGACTAGCTTCTTGATACTGTATGAACTAATTAATGATATAAGTATATTGGAAGGGTTTTGTCCATCACAGCCTTAAGGCACCATTATAGTGAGGCAGCTTTGGTCTGTAAAGAGGCCTGATGCATATCTGCAGATCATATCAAAGGAGACTTCTTGTGTACTAACAGATGAGCTACCTTAGAGTACTGGCCTTATACCACAAGGTCAATGCTACTAGAGTAACAATCTTTTGTATCACAGTAAGGTCTATTCCTCAATAGAAGACTTGGGAACTTTGAGAGTAATAGAGATCAAAGCTTAGAACTGTAAGACTTATTGTTACAACCTTTGTATGAACTCAGGTTGCAACTAGGCAAAGACTTAGGATGAGCAAAGGGGAAAGAACTAGTTGGTAAAGCATAATGAGTACAGGTGCTCTACCTAGGGTTTATATACAACTGGGGGAAGTGCTAGGAATAGGTGAAACATGGGGATGAGTAAGTGGGTGACTAAGGTGAAGTGTAACAAGGGGCTGAAACATAAGATGAAACAGTGTGCTGAGTAAGTATGTACTAAATATAGCTGAGACCATAACATCACCCTCTTCCTTCTAAGGTGTCATGACCACATGAAACTACTGCAAAGGTCCATGTAAGTTACAGCATACTGGAAAGGCAAAATGGGCTAGGAAAGTTCAGGCTTCTTTGAATGTTGGGGGTGTGTAACACAACATTAAGATTAGACTTGCTAATCTACAACATCCAAGTGGTACATACTAGGGTAAGACCCATGCCTTTGGCATGGAGGGTAACTTTTGTCCTCCTAGTTACTTACATCCTCATAGTTATTAGTGTTCAATTTTAGTTATAATCACACTCTCTGTAAATCTTAGGGTTGGCAACCAAAGTCAGAGTTCAGGTCCAGTCATATATAGACAGAGACACAAAGAAAACAATCACAAGCAAAAGACAAACTAAAGCAGTCATATGTAACTAAGTGCCCATGTGCTATCTACAATTTCAAGTGTTCTAGCTAAGATGTCCATGATCTACATACAAAAATCACAGTCTGAGGTTAGAAAGCACTTCTTTGTATACTACATTTGTTGTCCTTCAGTAATAATCCTACACTGTAGTACTCTCCACTTGATGTCTGTCACCACCATTCTGGTTCCATTACAGAGTCCCTTAGATGGATCCAAGTTCCTCAGAAGCATTATAGCACTCACTTCCAACATGAGAGGAAGGTAGGATAACCCTCTGACCATAGTTTGCCAGATTGAGATTTTCATCCCTGTCTCCAATAGCAGCATCCTGAAGGCCCTGGTAAACCTCAGCTCTGAGCTCTTTCTAATGAGTTCTATACCAGTGAAGATTGCTCTGTTCTGTAGAAGCCCAAGCATCAACTAAGAACTGTTGAAATAACTTTCCAGCCCAGAACATTGATAGCTGAGGACCAGACTGGATGTGGAAGTGATATGCATAATAACATCATTGGGTTACATTATTTGACCTTGGATTATTGCCCACTCCCCTTTGTGCTGGTATATTGGTGTGCCATCCATGGTCACCATAAGGAAACAGCAAAATATAGTGTAATGGAGTATATAAAGAGCTCAGGTTACTGATCCTCTGCAATTGACCACTATGAAGGCATAGTACAATATCTCTATGTTCAGAAACATTTGCATCACCAGTCTCTGGAACAATTACTGCAATATCATCAGCAGTTAAAGCATTGTACACTCTTAAGTCATTTCCCAGTTCTACTCTTAATCTAGCAAAAACTGTGTGCTGCTCATGCTCAGGCTTGGAATTCATGATTTAAAAAGCCTGCTTGTATGCACCAATATAAGGATTACATCAGTGAAGCATGTCTTGGAGTTCACCCATAACAACTGGGAATCAGCCTTACAACACACATTTCTGAAGCTCCTTCCAAATTTCACACTTTAGTAATTATATCTGGACTACAGTAGGACTCATACTATCATCTGCACACATATATACTGTGTTCCACAGATGGCATTGTGGGAATTTAGCTGTGATTTATTTAGTTGTGATCAGTAAGGTGAAAAGCAGCAGATTTTTGCTGACAAATACTTCAAAGCTGACAAAAGCTGACTAATTCTGACTAATCCCATCACTTCCCACCCTCAGTCATTCCCCTCTTTATAGATATATAGGTCCAATTGACTACTAAGGAAGTAGATCTAATCTAACATAGAGGTTGAAAAGGCAGAGAGGGCATAATGCATAAGGCATAGGATGAGAAAGCATATGTCATAGAACTGCATAGAAGACATGCAAAGGGGAAGGCATATGAAAGTCTGCACAGGCAAACATAATTGATGTAACATGGTTATGACAATCAAGGCAAAAAGTATACCTATTGCAAATATAGAGTGGAGCATCTAAACATAGAAGAAGTAAGCAAGTTCACATGATCAGAGATCATCATTGCATAGAAGATAGATGCTATGGAAGTGGCATGCCTCATCAATCTTCTCACACATTCCCCAATCCATCAACTGTTGTGACTCTGTTGTCTCCTGCCACAGATTGATAAGCATCCTCTTCATCAATTCCAATTTCTGCTCTTCAGTCTCCTTGGGCTCTTTAGTGTTCTTGGAGTTTACAATATTCATAACACTAGTACCATAGAGTATGTTTTGGTCTGGTGCATGACTAAGGGGTTGACATTCTGGGTGAGGAGTTTGAGAGGATGAGAGGGTGGGAGGGTGTGGAAATAGAGGGAGCACCTTTTTGCCAGTTTGAAGAGATGAAGTTGAATGGGTATGAGACTGGCAATAGCCTTGATGCTGCCAGTTGGGGTGGTTCAGAATGCACCTGTAATCCATAAGGCAGCTTGTCTTTGCATACATTGGAGGAATTTAATAAGGCCTCAATATCTGGCATTTCAGTTGAACCAAAGATGAAAGCTATATATTGCAATGGGCACAATGCAGAATTGATAGGAAAGCCTTTTGTGGAGGGGGGATAATCCTTGGATGGTGTTTCCTAACATGTGCATGCATTTGACTGTAGACAGTGCTTTGGTGCAATAGAAGCAGACATGTTCTTTGAATATAAGAGCAAAATTGAACCAAAAGCCCAGGTAATGGAGGTATTGCTTGGGTCAGATGTAGATAGTATCACTATTTTCAGAGATCATGGGGACTGGTGAGTTGGGTTTGGATGAGGGATGATTAGAGAAGTGAGAGGTTTCTGTTTTGCCAATTTTGAGTTAGAGGTCCATGGATGTAAGGAAGTTTTTACAGGCTTTATAAACCTGTGAGAGAGTTTTACAATGAGTATCAAATGTAAACAATTGAACTAAAATAAGACCATCATCAACAAAAGATATTATTTTATGTCAAAAGCATTGTTCAAAAATTTATACATGATGGGGAAAGAGATAAAGTGGTAAGAATTGGAGAAAGAGCAAATCCTTGACCTACACCAATAGAAGCTGGGAATTTAGGTGAGAGACTATTGTTCTAAGAGTAAGTAGTATATTGATCTTGGAGATAATGAGAAAAGAAAGAAGCAAGGCAGGATAGGAAGCTATATCTTTTGAAAATAGAGCATAAAAGAGAATGATTTACAGAAGAGAAGAATTGTACTATGTCAAGGTGAGAACACTTGTTTTGAGATTACACCTTCATCTAGAACATATGAGATGGGTGACATAGATGCCAGCATCTTCAATGGAGCACTGTATGATGCTGCCAAATTGGAGAGAATGAATAAGATTGAGTTGAGCAGCCTCAAACTGCATGTGAGTGGAAATTATCTTCTCAATGAGTTTTCCTAGGGTATCAAGGAGGACAATAGGCCAGAACATTTTCAGAGTGGAGTAATGTAGTTTATTGAGTTTGGGAATAATAACTGAAGTGGACTCCTTGAAATGTTTGGGCCAAATAGAGAGTTCAACACATTTAGAGGTGAAGAGAAGGAAGTTTGATCTTATAGTGTTGTTAGACATTAAATATTTAATGTAGGCCCAGGAATGGTGGTCTGGGCCAGGAGCAGAGGAGTTGGCATAGGGTTTGAGGATATTACTAAGTTCTTGGTGGGAAAAAGAAGGCCAGTGTCATTCAAGTTGAGGAGGGACAAAGTCAGCAGTTGATAGGTTGACTTGGCAAGTAGAAGCTGAATTATATGAAGAGTCAAGAGCCATCCATAGGTCACTGAACTCATCACAACTTTTTCCCTGGAAGAATATCAATTGGGAGGGAGGAAGATTTTATTTGCTGACCCATAACATGAGGTCCTATGGGCATTTATTTTACTGTGCTATTTCCTTTATTTTAGCATCAAAGGTGTGCTTAGCTGAGCATGTAGTGCATCAGAACATTGCCCAATTTTGCCTGGTCTTTCAATTTTGGAAGGATTTGAGAGCTTTGCTGCAGTCATGGTTCTACCATAGTTTAGACCTAGTGCATATTTTGATGGTTTTGACATTGGCTTGCCATTCATTGTTAATATCAAAGATGGGATAAATAATGAACAAGCTGAAGAATTTTCCAATGAGGGAAATTTTTAAGTACAACAAAAGATTGTATAAACATCATTGATCTTCAATCATCTAAAGGAAAACATTTTTTTTATTCCCACTGAAATACTAACACCCTACAGGAAATATGAAACTAACACATTATTAGACTCAGGCACTAGTGGTGAATTTATTAGTCCAAATTTAGTTCAGGAACTAAATTTACTGACTACACTACTAAAGAAGAAGCAAGAAATTTACAACACTGATGGGTTGAAGAATTCAGGAACAGCATTTACACATCAGGCAACCCTTACAATCAAGATCAACAACAAGATTGTGAAGATCAAACCAAAAATAGTAAAACTCAGATCAAAACCCTTATTTTTAGAAATTACATGGCTACAAAAATATAACCTAGACATTAGTTGGGAGCAAAGCAATCTTAAAATGGCATGATGAAGATTCACACATACTTCAACTTATGGAAATCATATTGGATCAAACCATCAGTTACATCAATTTTGATCAATATATTGAGGGTGATTCAGAATATGATGATTTCTCAGACATAGATTCAGAACTTGACTCTGAATATGAATCTGAAACCAATAAAGAAGAGATCAACATGAAACACAACACTTCTCAAGGCCTCTACAACAAAACAGAGACCAAAAAGAAGGAATCCAATCCACTAAAAGCAGTACCTAAGAAATTTCATAAACTTCTTAAGGTATTCAGTAAAATGGAATTAAAAAAGATGCTACCAAGGCAACCTTGGGATCACAAAATCAAGACAGATAAAGACTCTGTTCCAAAATAAATGCCAATCTATCATCTTACTCCACAAGAACACATTGTGTTAGGATGGTCTTTATCACCAGTCACCTAAGCTTTGCTAGGGGGTGGCTATCTCACTAGATGGTTCACAGAGGCACTAGGATCTAGCAAGAAGGATCACAATAAGTAGGTGGTGAGGCAAGTGTCCAGTTAAACACACTTAGAGGTCAAACTTCTATCAGTTGAGTATGTGACCAATAGAAAGTTTACTACCACACTGATCATAAACTAATGTCAATCCAGAGATAAAGCAAAAGCAATATTCTGAATTTGAGAATATAGGAAGCTTGTGCTTCCAGTATATGAGTGGCTATTTAAGCTCTACTTCTAAGGTCCTAAAGAGGTAACTATGATGAAGTAGTGCTGCATGTCTGAGAGTCAATAGAAGTGTAGCTACAGAGTAGAGAGATATGAGAATAGAACTAGCACAGGAATAGGAACAGGGACAAGAAAGGTAACTAACTAAATAAGGAAATAGTCCAGATGGAGTTCAGGCAAGATACAGGAATACTAATCAAATAGTCTGTAAGGAGGAAGGCAGGAAAGGGAACTATCTACTCAGTTATACTACAGGTCCATATCAGGGTGAAGGTGTCTGTTGGTGGAGTTGGAAGAGTAGGAGTTGGGAGACAAAGTGGAACTGGGAACAGTGAAGTTCCCTGCTAGAGGTATCAAGTCAGAGGATCCTGACTCATGAAGGAAGATCAGGCTGTGGTGTGGAGAGGATGATGAGGATGATGATACATCTGCAGTAATGTAGGGCAGTGGGTATGGTGGGGGATCAACTGCAGGCTGCATAGGTTCTGACTCATCAATGCTGGGGATGTTGGAGTTGACAGAGAACAGTGGAGGGAGCTGCATACAATGGGGTGGGATGGCCAGAGGTTCATCAGAGTTAGGGTTGAGATGATAGACTTCTACTTCTCGAAAGTAGAGTCCATGGGTGACTTTGTATTTGATGATATGTGGAACAACCTCAGGTAGATACATCATATAAGGATGAAGGAATATGAGTGGCTCTCCTGCATAAGGAATCATTTTCCAACTGTGAGCCCAGGCAGAGTCAAAGTTGTTGTGGATGGTTTGCATGTAGAGCCCATTGGGGTCAAAGATGTGGGTAAAGGGAGCATTCTCCCAAGTGATGCATAAGATTTCTGTCATCATCCTGTTGGTGGAGTAGAATAGCAGGCTGGGAGTCAGCCAGTCTTCAGAGAAGAGAGATGTGTGGCCAGGCAGGCAATGATTGGCAAAGGCAGGCAACAATTGGCAAAGGCAGTATTGTGGTAGTGTGCCAACTCATTAGTAGTGTAGTTGGGATCTTGGGTGGTGTGGCAGGAGGTGCTGTCAAGTCCTAACTCATGGACCAATGCATGGTAAAGAGCATTATGGGGGTGGTTGCACTGAGGGTTCATAACATTATCCCCTTTGTTATTAGTGAGTTCCATCTCACTATTATCATCAGAGATAGGGGTGGGGTGGGGAGTAGGTGGTTGTCTAACTTCTCCTAGTTCCAATGTTGGAGAAGGGAGATTCATAATGTCTGTCAATAGTGTGGATGAGGTTTGATTTGTATTGCCTCAATTGATGAGGGAGCAAATGTGTGCAGCAGCTCTGCTGAGCAGAGGGTGTCATTGTCTGATTGATGCAGGAGAGGCCAAAGGTATAGGAGTTGGGGTGTGTGGTCTGCCTGTTTCTGGCAATGAGGTTGTCAGCAAGGGCAGTGATTGTGGCATTGATGGATTGGTGCAGTTGTGCACTAGATGGACTTGGTGTTCAGGCATGGCAGGGAAGGTAGGGGGTTCTGTTATAGTCCTGAGCTTGTAAAGATGGTCAGGTGTCATCATGTCCTCTATGTCAATCAGTACATGGATACCACTGGTATTGATCAGTCCTTTGTGGAAAAGTGCATGAAGGGCAAAGTAGTGGAGGAGGTCAGGGTGGGAACAGGTGCCTAGGAGGAGTGACAGGTTGGCTAGGAGGGTGGCAGTTGCCCATATCGGAAATGTGAGGCATGGCATTAAGACTTCAAGATATTCTTTGATGCAGAGGTACATAGCTGCCTGCATCAGCAGATTGTGACAATAGAGTCTCAGCTCACAATGGAAGGCTAGCATCTTGATGAGATCTAATGCTTCCCTGAATTGAAGGCATGAGATGTGGACTTGGAGTTGGGGAAGTCCTGGAATGTAAGGTGTGAGTCTCATGTAGAGTTGGATCAGGTTGTAGTTGTCAATTTGTTTGCTCAGTAGGTTGGGGTAGTGGAGAATGTGAAAGAGAGCTAATTCAGCTAAGTGAGTTGAGTCATAGACTGACTTTATCAATGAGAAGTTTGGTGGAAGTGCATGAGCTCTTGATGTCATGATGTAGTCAAGGGGAGATGTTGTGGCTAATACAAGCAAGTCAGGCCATCTCCATTGAGTGTGAAAGTTGAATGAGCATTCTAGCAGAATGCATGATAGTAACAATAGTTTCCCTGTAGATGTTGCAGTTCTGAACCAAAAGTGGATTCCTTCAAAGAGTGAGGTCCTGGGTGACAGAGTTAATCCAGTCCAGAGATTCTCTGAGTCATATGAGTTTGGAGTCAAGGTCAGATATTTCACCAGGGATGGCAGGTAGTTCAATTGGGGATCCAGTATTGATTGGCCAGATGAATTCTCAGGTTCTGATTCTGGTTGAGTAGGCTGGGAGTGGATGGAGTGGGTGCAAAATGATGAAGGGCACAGCATCCTGCACAATAGTGGTCATTATGATGTGTTGTATGGCAAGGTGTTCTGTGAGGGCATTCAGGTGTTCTTGGAAGCTGGCAGGTGGTTCAAGGAGGGATGGGAGGCCATTAGAAGAGTCAACAGTGCTTGTAGTAGGGTTGGGAGGTAGTTGAGTATTTTGCTGAGCTTCAGTTTGGGTGGTGGTAGTGGTTGTTGGGGTATTTGTGGTTGACATCTCTACTGGTTAGTGAAGTTTGTTTCATTTCTTATACTTGTTCAAAATTTGCTGTGCATTGGTGAATGTGGACTGTGGTTCCCAAGTATTTTTGGAGTGTGGGTAGCCAGTCTATTTGACCAGGTATTGGAGCTTGTTGCACAGTCATTGATGATTCAGGATGGCTTCAACTTCAGAATGTTCTTCATCATTGCACAGTTCTGGCACAGGTCACAGGTAGTGTTTGCCATATAAGTTATTCTCAGTTACAGGGGTGAGAAGCATGGCATGAAACATGGGGTGAATTTTCCATGTTTTGGGTAATTTCAGTTTGAAGTTGACTGTGGATGTCTTCTTAATGATTTTGAATAGTCCTTTGCATTTTGGGGTGAGTTTCCTTGATTTGATTTGCAATGGAAGATTGTGGGTATCTAACCATACTTGGTCTCCTACAGAATAGGTGGGGAGTTGGTATTTGGCTGTGCATTTTGCCATAATTTGGCAGGCATGGTTGTGTGCTTGGATAGCACAATGGTGGGCTTCCATTAACCAATTCATGTGGTCTTCTGTTGATGGGTTGTTTGTAGGTTCCATTTCAGTTGGGAACACTTTTGGCATGTAGCCATAGAGTAGTTGGAATGGAGTTTCAGTGTGTCCAGCATGGGGATGGTTGTTGTGACAGAATTTGTAGATTGGAAGGTACTTGCTCCATTCATTGGGATTGCTTGAAGGGGCAATAGTGAGGTAGGTCTCAATTTCCTGGTTGAAACATTCAGTAGATCTGTCAGTTTGTGGGTGGTAAGCTGTAGAGTAGGCAGGCTTGATATTGAGGAGTTTGTACAGTTCTCACATTGCCTTGGATGTGAATCAGGGGTCACAATCTGAGATGACCTTATTGGGAAGGCCATATTGTGAAAATAAGTGGTTGACCAAAATAGAAGCAATGACTTGGCTGTCAGCAGTCTTCATAGTAGGGGCTAAAATTATCCCCTTCATAAGGCCATGGTCCACTATGGCCAAAATTGAATCATAACTGTGGGAGGGTGGCAGATCAGTGATGAGATCCATGGAGATTTGTGAAAAGGGGCATGTGGAGGCAGGTGCTGGGATGGGTTGGTAAGGTGGCTTGTCTGGTCATTGTATGATCTTGTGCTGTTGGCATGTGGGACAGCCTTTTACATATTCAGTGATGTAGTCCTTCATGGCTGGCCAGTAGATGTATTTGGTGAGTTTCTGTAGCATTTCAGCTATACTGGGATGTCCTGCAGTTTGATGATCATGCACTCTGTGGAGTAATCTGTGATGCAGTGATGGTTTGTTAGGGATTAGGATCCTTTCCCATGAGTGGGTAGCTCTTGATCCAGGGTGTCATCATCATTGGGGTCAATCATTTCATGGTGCTTCTTGATGACTAGCTTATCTTCTTCAGTAATTATGGCAATCATTGATTGATCAAAAACTGTGATATCACAATTTTCAATATTCTGGGGTGTGTGGTCAGGTCATCTTGACAGTGCATTGGCTGGTCTGTTCTTTCAACCAGGGATATGTTTAATCTTGAGGTTCAGTTGGAATTGTTGCATAAATTGTACCCAGCAAACTTGTCACTTATTAAGGGTTTGTGGCTCCTTGTAACAAGATAGGTTTTCATGGTTGGTCCAGACAATGATTTCATGGGGAGATCCTTCAAGGTAGTGACACCATGTGCATAGTGTGATAATTATGGCTAGCCACTCTAGTTCAGAGCAATGGTAGTTTCATTCTGTCAGGGTAAAAGCCTTGGAGTGGAAGGCTATTGGTCTTCTGATGCCATTTTTGTCTTTCTGGTATAGTATGGCTCCTGCTGCATATTGCAATGCATCAGTTTCTATTTCAAATGGCTTTGATGGGTTGGGTGTGATGAGAATAGGGCATTCTTTAAATTTCTTCTTGAGTTCATCAAATGCTTGTTGATGTTCTGATCTCCACTCAAACTTGACATTCTTTGACATTAGCACATTGAGGGGTACAGTGTGTTTCAAGTAGTTGCAGATGAATCTTCGATAGAAGTTACAGAATCCAATGAATTTTCAGACATCTTGAGTTGTCTTTGGCATTGGCCAGTTCTTGATTCCTTCAAGTTTTGCTGCATCCATCTTGATAGATGTGGGGGTGACTACAGCTCCTAGGTATTCAATGCATTGTTTTTCAAATTTGCATTTTTCAGGTTTGAGGTATAGGTCATGCTTGCATAGTATCTTGAGTACTTCTCATGTGATTTGGCATAACTCTTCTCAAGTCTTGGCATGGATGAGGATGTCATCCATGTAGACAAGTACTTGTCCTCTTCAAATGAGGTGGGCAAAGATGTGGTCCATCATTGATTGAAATGTAGCAGGGCTGTTGCACATTCCAAAGAACATGACAGTGGGTTCAAATAATCCTCTTGGTGTCTTGAAGGCACCTTTCCATTGGTCACCATCTCGGATGCAGATGTTGTTGTATCCTGCTCATACATCGAATTTTGTGAACCATTTTGATCCCTTGAGTTTGTCAAGTAGTGTTGCTATAAGTGGAATCAGGTATGCATTCTTGATTGTATGGGTGTTGGGGTAGCAGTAGTCCTGGCATGGTCATAGTTTGCCATCTTTCTTTCCTATGAAGAAGAAAGGCAATGCCATGGGTGATTCAGAAGGTCATATATATCCCTTTTTGAGATTTTCATCAATGAATTTGTTGAGTTCTTGCATCTCGACTGGTGATAATTGATAAGGTTTGAATGATTTCAGTTCAAATGATTCCTTGAGTTCAATCTCGTGATCCCAGGGTCTGCTGGGTGGAAATCTTGAGGCTTTCTTTTCAGAAAATACATTGAGGTAGTTGTGGAATTCTTTTGGAATGATTTTTCATGGGTCAGTTTCTTTCTTTTGGTCTCCATACTGCTGTGCGATAGTTTGTGAGGCATTGGCTTTGAAGTTAATCTCCAGGAATGATTCAGGTTCAAGTGTGATGTGGTTGATTTTGTTGGTTTCATCTTCCATGGTGTGAAGAAGTTCTTGGTAAATATATTGAGTGTCATTGTTTCTCCAGGTGAGAGTTTGATTTCTCCAATCAATATATGGATTGTGTTCCATGAGCCACAGGGCTCCAAGAATGATTTTGGGTTTGCCAAGTTTAGTAACTCAGGTGGTAACTGGTGTGATCTGATTGTTGATCTCAATGTTGAGTAGGCATTCTTCAGTGGTGGTTCCTGCTTCATTAATTGATCTGTTGGCATTCCATACTTTGACAGGTTTCAGTAAGGGTTGTGTTTTAAGGTTCCATAATTCAATTAGATGTTTGTCAATAAAGTTTCCTCCTGCTCCTGAGTCTAGGAGAGTCAAGGTGTCAATCAGTTGTTGCTGAGGTAGGTGTATGTGTGCTGGTAGGTACAGAATCTTGTTATGTTGCTGTGCAGTGACTTGGTTGATGTCCTGGGTCAGTTTTTGGTATGTAGGTGGGTTTCTTGGGTGGGGGTATTCATTGAATGAATATTCAGAGTCATTGCTCACAATTTGCAAGTCATCAGAATTAGACATGATGCTGGCTAATTCCTTCCAGTAAAATCCTTTCCTTTCCCTTTTGGATCTTCTTCATCACTTGATTCTTCTTCAATATTATTGAGTCTTGACTTTTGGTGCTTTCAGGACTTTCTTCTGTATTGATTTCAGGAATAGGAAGCTCTGTTCTTTGACTTCCACTTGTTAAGTGGGTGTGATTGTGCATAGTGCTTTCTGGTTTTGCAGATGAAGCATAATCCTTTGCTTCTAAGTTCATGGAGTTCTTGAGGGAGGAGGTTGTTGAGTTCTGATTCAATGTGTGCTTCAATGATTTGATTAACTTGTTCACTTGTGTAGTAGTCATCATCGGATGATACTTCTGAAGAACTTTCATCTGATGATTGTTCAGATTCACTATCTGTTCCATCAATATTATTGAGCTTGTTCATGAGGATGTTGTCAATGTCCATGGGACTGTATCCTGGGGGGTTATGAGTTGTTTGGGATGGTGTATATGCTCAGAAGTTGTAGCTTTTGCTTGAAACATGATGTTTCAAAAACTTCTTGCGATGGGAGTTTGGGTAGTGTCAGTATGAATTTCTTGGGTGATCAGTAAACAATTGAAAGTGCACCAGTCCTCCTGTGTGGCAGGCTGCTGTGAAGACAGCTTCAGGGTTGTTTTCTGCCAGGTGTTGGTTAATGATACCTTTGCAGTAATACAGGTCCAGTCCTTTAAGGAATAGTGCAACTTTGGTCTTGTTATGAGTAATCCCTGCTAAGGTGCAGAGGTTCTTGAATTGGTTGATGTATTCTTTGATTGGTCATCTGTTCTGTCTGAGGTGTGTGAGGTGGTCAATGCTGACAACAGTAGTAGAGGCTTGTTTAAATGAGCTGTCCAGCTTGGTGAAGAATTGGCTGAGATTCTGGGTAGTGTTGAATGTGTTTCCCATTGTGTGTGAAGTGACATAGGCTTCTTTCCAGGTGGTTGCCAGTCCTCACATGTTGAGGAGGGCAAACATGATCTTGGATGCATTGGAGGAGAGATTGGTTGGTTGGCATGCATAGTAAATCTGTAAATCTCTCTTCCATCATGGGTAATCTGACAGGTCTCCATAGAAGGGTTCAGGTTTCTCGACTTTTGGGTCTCAAGTGGTTGACATGGTGGAATGTACTGGGTGAGGTGATTGGGGTCTGGAGGCTGGATTGGGATGTGGGGTAGCTTGATTGTGGGGGTCTGGTCCATGTGTTCTGATGAGGTTGTCGAAGACAGTTTCTCAGGTGGTAGTTGATAGAGTTTTAAGCTATTCTTGCTGTTCTGAGGTGAAGGTGTTGTACCAGGCTTGTTGTACTGGGGTGAGGGTGAGCAGCTGGAAGGTGGGCTGCCCTGGGGAGTCTGGTTGCTGTTCTGGGGATTGCTGGTTGCTTCCTGAGTGGTAAGAATGTTCTGACTTGGTGTCAAGGTAGTTGTTATCTCCTCTGTGTTGAAGGAGGGGGTTTGGCTGGGTTGATTGTTCTGGTGTCATAGCTGCTTGGCTAATTTGCTCAGAGCACTCTCTGAGAGAAGCTTGTCTGATAAGTCCTGCTGTGGCACTGGTGGAAGGTCTGATGGGTGGAGGAGTGTTGTGAAAGGATTCAGCACATTGGACAGACAGGGGTGGTGAATACAGGGTCTGCTCTGGTGAGTGGGTACAAAGCCAAAGTTTGGGGCCAGATGGTGGAGTTGGCTGGTGTTGTTGAGGTTGTTTGGATTTTTGGGATCATGAAGAGGAAGATTGGTTGGGGTCAGGCTTGACCTGAGGTTGTTGCTTTCCCTTTCCTGAGAACAGGGTGGCTTTGAAGAATCTGTGATGAGGAAGGTGTCACAGTGGTTGCTGTCTAGCTTGGACAGAATCCTATCTTGATCTCGAGTATCTCCAGGATTTCCTTTGGTATGGCTTTAATCTTTCTCAAATCCAGTTGTGCTTCTGGATGGTGGATGATTTCTGTAGTGTGCAATTTCCACAGTTGCACAAGGGGTCTATCTTTCCTTTCCAGTTACCCTTCAATTGGATACTCCTTCTTTGTATGTGGCTTAGAGTTATTCCATGGCATGGCTATTGTCTCCCACAGCTGGTCTAGTGCTTTATATGGGTGTTTTTCTCTTCTACTTGTTGTCTGAGATAATGGCCAGTTATCCAGGCATTTGAAGATTGGCTCTGCCCTTTGTTATCAGTCCAGAGTAGGTTGTGGTTGTTTTCTGGGTTTGCCAAGGTTCCTACAATCTGTCTAAATCACTTTAGATGGAGTGGTTTCCTCTCTCCAATCTGTGGGCCTTTAAGATCTAGGTTGCTATCCTTGATCACTGTGTTTGGACATATCTCCTGTTGTAGATTTGCAGTCTACTCACAAATCTGGTCTAGTGTTGTAGGTCCATGATGGGATTAGGGCCCATGACACCCTAGAGATATCATGTGTCTTCTAGTTGCTTACAACAGACATGAGGGTCACCAAGGGAAGCTTCCTATATAATGTTAGGATGGTCCTTATCACCAGTCACCTAAGCTTTGCTAGCAGGCAGCTATCTCACTAGATGGTTCACAGAGGCACTAGGATCTAGCAAGAAGGATCACAATAAGTAGGTGGCAAGGCAAGTGTCCAGTTAAACACACTTAGAGGTCAAACTTCTATCAGTTGAGTATGTGACCAATAGAAAGTTTACTACCACACTGATCATAAACTAATGTCAATCCAGAGATAAAGCAAAAGCAATATTCTGAATTTGAGAATATAGGAAGCTTGCACTTCCAGTACATGAGCAGCTATTTAAGCTCTACTTCTAAGGTCCTAAAGAGGTAACTAGGATGAAGTAGTGCTGTGTGTCTGAGAGTCAATAGAAGCATAGCTATGGAGCAGAGAGATATGAGAATAGAACTAGCACAGGAATAGGAACAGGGACAAGAAAGGTAACTAACTAAATAAGGAAATAGTCCAGATGGAGTTTGGGCGAGATACAGGGATACTAATCAAATAGTCTGTAAGGAGGAAGGCAGGAAATGGAACTATCTACTCAGTTATACTACAGGTCCATATCAAGGTGAAGGTGTCTGTTGGTGGAGTTGGAAGAGTAGGAGTTGGGAGACAAAGTGGAACTGGGAACAGTGAAGTTCCCTGCTAGAGGTATCAAGTCAGAGGATCCTGACTCATGAAGGAAGATCAGACTGTGGTGTGGAGAGGATGATGAGGATGATGATACATCTGTGGTGACATAGGGTAGTGGGTATAGTGGGGGATCGACTGCAGGCTGTGTAGGTTCTGACTCATCAATGCTGGGGACATTGGAGTCAACAGAGAACAGTGGAGGGAGCTGTGTACAATGGGGTGGGATGGCTGGAGGTTCATTGGATTTAGGGTCAAGATGATAGACTTCTACTTCTCGAAAGTAGAGTCCATGGGTGACTTTGTATTTGATGATATGTGGAATGACCTCAGGCAGATACATCATATAAGGATGAAGGAATATGAGTGGCTCTCCTGCATAAGGAATCATCTTCCAACTGTGAGCCCAGGCAGAGTCAAAGTTGTTGTGGATGGTTTGCATGTAGAGCCCATTGGGGTCAAAGATGTGGGTAAAGGGAGCATTCTCCCAAGTGATGCATAAGATTTCTGTCATCATCCTGTTGGTGGAGTAGAATAGCAGGCTGGGAGTCAGCCAGTCTTCAGAGAAGAGAGATGTGTGGCCAGGCAGGCAATGATTGGCAAAGGCAGGCAACAATTGGCAAAGGCAGTATTGCAGTAGTGCACCAACTCATTAGTGGCATAGTTTGTTATGAATATTACTGACACTGAGATCACCAAGGAGATCAAAAACCCCGAAGAGCAAAACTATGAAGATTGGGAGTTGATGAAGCACATGATGGTCAGCCTCTGGCAGGAAACCACAGAGTTGCAACAAACAATTGATTGGGAAATGTGCGAGAGAGTAGACGAAGCGTGTCGCTACCATGGAGTGTATTTTCCATGTGACGATGACTTGTGATTGAACACTGAACTTACCATTTCCTTTCCTAGACACTTTCTATATCTGGACCAGGTATCAATTTCGTCTTCTCTGTCATATTTATGTCTGCATCAATTATGTTTGCCTTGGCAGACTTTCACCCTATGACATATGCACTCCTCTCTTATGCCCTATGCCCATATGCCTTATGAATTCCTTTTCTATATGCCTTCCTCTTATTCGCCCTCTATGTTACTATTGATCTACTTCCTAAAGTAGTCATAGGACTTGTATATGTACACTGCTTGGACATTGTAGATTAGCAAGTCTAATCTTTATGTTGTGTTACCTCCTCTTGGTACTTGAATAAGACCTTGAGCATCAGTAGCCCGTAAAGTCTACAACTCTTTGCCCTTGTGGTCAGCTTTTCCCTCTCAGGCTTCTCATCAATGTCTTGTCCTATGGAGAGTGTGATCTACTACGAGTTTGCTGCCTAGAGACAATGTGAACAGCCACCTGAGGTTAAACAGAGCAGCTCCTACAGACCTGTATAGGACTAGGATCTCTGCTCGTCTCACTTACAAGGATAGGCCCTGACTTAGGCATCGCCTGGCCAAAGAAGAAACCTTGTAACATCAAGATTAGACTTCCCTTGTGTGCCAATCCCACATTGTAACTTTTCCCCGACTACTGTTCTCATTGCTCCATGCTGTGCAAGTAGTCACCCTGAGGTTCTCATTGCTTCGTGCTGTGCCATCAGGACGTTGTTAGCTCTCATTGCTTCGTGCTGTGCTTAAACGACACCAAAACCCCCCCCTTCCCTTCTTGACTATAATTCACCCACTTGTTGTTTGGTGGTCTGGCAAGGAAGCCTGTAATACACCCACTCAATGCTTGGTGGTCTGTCAGAAGAAGACCCTCTGACTGTAAATCATGTTGACATTTGTCAAGGTGGAGCATTCTCAATCGACAGAAATTGAACAGAAGTGTTCTTGATTGACAGAAATCGAACAGAAGCATTCTCGATCAACAGAAATCAAACAGAAGCATTCTCGATCAACAGAAATCAAACAGAAGTGTTCTCAATCAACAGAAATCAACAGAAGTTCTTGATCACCTGAAATCGACGACCCTCAGCCATACGCTGTAGAGGGTAGAAATAAAGGTAGTAGTTACAAAAACGGTGAAATGCAGCTAAGTAGCTACTACCGTCCTCAGATGAGTTCTGGGGGACAATGAACAGAAAATAGAGGAGGTTGGGGTT